>SJYQ01004951.1:106444-126085 GCA_006410935.1 Redunca redunca
TATATATATATATATATATATATATAAAACTGAATCACTTTGCTATATACCTGAAAGTAACACATTTTAAATCAAGTATACTTCAATTTTAAAAAATAGTAGCTTACTACACTCATTGTGAAAACTAACATCCTTACACAACCTACACGACCATCCTTCGCCCTGCCCCTATTTCTCTGACTTCATCTTCTATTGTTTTCCTCCCTGATCTCTGCTTCAACCATACCAACTTCCTTCCTTTTCCTCAAACAGAGGCCAGGCACCTGCCCCAGGACCTTTGCACCAGCTGGCCCCTCAGTCTGTAACACTCTTTACATGTGCATTATCCCCTTACCTCTTTCAGGCCTCTTGTTTATACTCCCTTTACCAGTGAGAGCTTCCCTTTTCATTCCAAATGGCACTGGCTTCCCCCATCCTTTCTCCTGGCTGCCACTCCTGACATCCCCTAGGCCCCTCTGTGCTCTATTCTCCCCAGCACTAATTTGACCTTCTGTATTTACTTGTTTGGTTGTTTACTATAAACTCCACAAAAGACAGCGACTTTATCTCTGTTTACTGTTCTATCTTCAGCTCTTAGATCAGGCCTGACACTTAACCAGCACTCAGTAACTATTTGTTAAATACATTAAATGAAATGCATTCTCCTTGTGAGTCCTGGACTTGAGACTGAAGGCGGAGATGGAAGGGCCTTTTTCTGCATACTTGCCTTCAGTCTGAGTTACAAGCTTCAGCATGTCCACCAAGGCTTCACCATCTCTCCGGAGTTCGTAAAATGCCTTGGCAGAATACTGTTCCACTTCTCCTGTGGGCTTCAGTTCCAGTTCAAATCTAAAGACGTTACAATGCATGTGATGCATAATGTTAGAGCCTTCGTGATGATAATATCATCGACAAAACAACTCGGCCTCAATTGCAACAAAAATCTGGTCCTTATTTAACCCTGTCTCTTGTCCTTAACTAATGATGATCTTTAAGGTCCCTTCATTTCTTCCAAAAGCCCAAGGCAAGGGCAAATCCCAGGATGTCTGGGGTTTTTGGACCAGCAGGGGTTGGCTGGTTAAGTCAGCAAAGCTGAGAATAAGGAGTGGGAAGTGAAGTGAAACTTGCTCAGTCCTGTCTGACTCTGAGACTCCATGGACTATAAGGTCCACGGAATTCTCCAGGCCAGAATACTGGAGTGGGTAGCCTTTGCCTTCTCCAGAGGATCTTCCCAACCCAGGGATTGAAACCAGGTCTCCTGCATTGCAGGTGGATTCTTTACCAGCTGAGCCACAAGGGAAGCCATGGAGTGGGAATGGCTTCAAGAAAGATCTTGCCTGTGTGTCTGGAGGTAACAGAAACATGGATACTGAACTGGGAGCAAATCAGCATACGTCTATGATCTCCTCCTCTAATGCATGAGGGAGAAAAAGGGGGCACCACCTACAAAGAGATGCTTTTAAAGGAGTGATTCTCAGTGGCAGTGGGTACAGTTTCCTTGAGGGAGTTTGATAAAATTTCCTTTGTTTATTTTTGGAGCTAAGACCTCCCTAGAGGTTATGACACCTCACCTTCCAACACTGTCCTCTCCTCTCCACCTATGGAGATGCCAAAACCTAGCCACAAAGGTTAGGTAGGTACCCTTCTGGTGTGTAGGGCAGAGGACCACAGTNTCTCATTTTAGGGGTGCGCTGAGACCAACCTTTGCTGCTGGGCTGGAACCCTAAGTGCCAGTGATGCCCTGTCCATGGGGTGATCCACCCCTGTGGCTGCTCCCGGGCTTCTGTGACCATTCATGGCTTCGGTCACCCCTTATCACTCTTCGCTGCATATGTCTCTTCCTTTTACATGTGTATATTCTATCTGTTTTTGTCCTAGTCCCTCATGCCTTACTCTGCATGAATCACTGTTTGATTTCAACAGCCTCTATGTGCCAGTGATGCCCGGATATGTATTTATAGTTCAGACCTTGGCACTGAGCTCAGACCCATGGATCTGACGACAGCTGGGTATCTCAGAATCCCAGGACTTCCAAGCCAGTGTGTTGAAAATGGCATTTGTCCTTATCCCCCTCTCCAACTGCTTTGCTTCTTTAGTCTCTATTTCAATGATGAGCACCCCTGACTCCTCCTGACTCCTTCTTTTTCCTCACCCTGCCCCCCCGCCCACTCCCTGTATCCAGTCAATCACCAAGTTCCCACCTCCTAAGGATTTCCGGGGTCAGTTCATTGCTCTGTCTGCCTGCCCTCCTCAGGTGCGGCACCAACATCTCCCCCAGTGTGCGGTTGTAACCAGGGTCCTGACTCATCTTCCTGCTCTGGCCATGGCTCCTCTCGACCCATCTCCTACCTCGGAGTCAGAGTTTTCTAAAACACCAACCTTACTTCATTCACACGCCCACTTTCAACCCTTTTGCCTTCAGAAGAGCCCACACTCCTGCAGATGGCTCACAAGGCTGACCCCTGCCAGCCTCTCACGTCATCTTTCACTGTATTTCCCATGCACTTGACCACATGGAACTTTTCTTGTAGTTCCTGGAACCACATTTTTCCTTCAGGTCCCTGCATGTGCTTTTCTCTTTGCCTGGGAACATTCATTCTTTTCTCTTTTGTCTGGGTAACTCCCACATGGCTTCCAGGGATCAGTTGAAGTGTGGCTTCCTCCAGAATGCTTTCTCTAACTGCCACAGGCTCCACAATACACAACGTCATGGTCCTCTCCTGCTTCCTCTAACTCAGCCTTCACTTGACAGTCCCTGCTTATCTCACTATATTTAAATTGATAAATTAATGTGTCCTTATATAACAGTTTTATTGTGTAGGCAGAAAGAGAATGAGAGTAAAATGGTCTCCATTTGTTTTATATTTGATAACACTCTTGCAAAGCATTCAGGGGGTTAGAGTTCAGTGAACATAATAATTATTAATTAAAAAGTGTCCAAAATATGGAAACACTAAGGTAAATCCATGCTTGAGGATTTTATTGACCACAGAGCTCTGAATAGGAGGTTGCCTCCATAGTCAGTAGATTAGGACTTTCATGGTTTAGCCACTGTAGGTGTCCACTTTTGCCATTGTAGATCAGTATGTCCTTTGGTATTTTTTCTATGGTATTTTAGCTATGTTTTCTCTATAGCTAGCATTTTTTTTTTCATTCTCAAAAGAAATCACACAAGAAAATACAACCTAATAGCAACTAATTAATCAGTAGGTCTGAAGTCTCAGCTTAGTGAAATATGAAAAGTCTAGGAACTGTAATTATGCAGTGAGTCTAGGACAGGTAATCTAGTACCTTCTCTCACTCCATTCCCCCCACCTCCCATCAAGATCCACTGGGGCCTGAATTTTCTCAATCAACTGTGTAGCTTGGCCAAACCCTGCAGTCATAATTTTTTCTATCAAGCTGGCTGGTCAGATCTAAATGAAAGAATTACCTGCCACTGAACAGCCTGACTGGCCTCTTGGGAGAAGGAATGATTAACTTCAGCTGCCCGGCTTTTAGGACTACTCGCGCCTCCAGGCCTGTTTCATGGAAGAAGTTGGTGTTCATCTGCACCCCGCTCCTGGCAAAGTCTGGGATGACGATGCCCATGTTTGTCACAAACTCCACAGACACAGACGGCTTTGTCACCAGTTCTGCCTGCATCTGTAAGTCAGACAATGACCTAATCAGCTTAGTTCAATAACCTCAGTCCCCTGCAGTCAGATCACCACTCCCTCACCAGCTTCCCACTTCTGGGAAGAATCTCTGGATGGCTCACACCAGAGGAAGCATTACTGAGATGTGTTTGTGGGAGGAAAAGCCATGTTCTCAGTCCTTCAGGGCCAGACTGATACCCAGGACCAGGAAGTGCCCGAGTTAACTTTAAGCGTAACAGGATACAAAGATGACCGAAACACTTAGTTCTCATGTTATGGCCATGCCTGAGCGGAAGTTGCTAGGTGCAACCTGGTGGAAGCCTAATGTTCATCAATACATACACACTACCATGTGTAAAATAGATAGCTGGTGAGAACTTGCTGTATAACACAGGCAGCCCAGCCTGGTGCTCTATGATGACCTAGAGGGGTGGAGTAGGGGGAGGGGAGAGGGGCTCAAGAGGGAGGTGATATATGTATAATTAAGGCTGATTCACTTGTTGTATGGCAGAAACCAACACAACACTGTAAAGCAATTTTCCTCCAATTAAATTAAAAAATAAATTAAGAAAAGTTAATGAGGTGATTCCAATGATAATGCACTTCACCTTGAATTGCAAACACGTTTTTAAATTACACAAGACATCTGCCCTGGAGGAAAGTGAACAGATTCTTACGTTGGCTACTTCTAGTTTCACTCCAGCTTTGATTCCAGGAGTGATGATGCCAGAGGAGGACACTTGCAGTTGTAATCCAAGTCCAGTGGGGAGTTCAAAGGCATTGTCCATGAAGATGTAGTGAAGGAACAAGTCACTTGTTGAACCTTTCCTTACGAGCTCTTTAATCTATATATAATATAGGAGAGAGTAAAAGTAAGCCTCATTGAAGCAGGCTTTTGGAAATGCAGCCTCCTCCATGTCAGACAATAATTATTCTTCTTTATCCAGAATGAAAGGGACCGGCATATTTTAATTAGCTGAATAGCTTAATAAATAAAGATGCATGATTATTGATTTCAACAAATTGGAATACAAAAATCTTCCCTGGGTAGATATCATGTCATTTTCAACTGGGGATTCAAAGGGCATTTCAGGCTATTTCTGAACCTCTGAGATTTGTGAACTTTAAGTATCATTGCATGGCATGACTTAATTCTGATTATTTAGTGTTGGAATACTTGCAGCACAATTTATTATGGTCAAACCAGTTTTCTAAAACTGACGAGCTATTTAGATGATGTATATATCAGTATGCATTAGTGTTTATTCTTTATAACACCTCTGGAAAATAACTTGAGATCTCTTTTATGAAAGCTACATTATATTATTCATTATATCCTAGGGAGTATATTTGGATATTTTCTCCCTTTTAAATGAACTAATAATTAAGAATATTTAGACAATGGACTGCAGTTTTCTACATAGTTTGTTTCATAATCACTTCATCATTTAAATATTAAAGGGAACATTTAATATTTAATTTTAAATATTAAAGTGTATCTCTCTAGGTAGAGAGACATTTAAGACAAACCTGCCTCTCTGAAGGAAGCGCAAGCACTTTCTCTGGTCTGCATGACTGGGATCTTAAGGGAGTCTGGGAGATCTCAAAAAAGCCCAGACTAACCCATCATCTTATGACAGTCCACTTACCATCTGGGGGATCCCCTGCAGGGTACGAACACCTTTCAGCAGCAACTTCCCCAGGAGTTGGAGGTCGTGGAGTCTGACAAAGCCAAGCTCTTCTCCCAAGATGCGGAGGTAGGCTCTGGCTTCTGGGAAGTCTTTGGATTTCAGATCTTTAACCAGCTTCTCAACGTTGAACATGATTCCATTGACCATGTCCTGGGATTTTAACAACATAATGTCTAGTGAGGTGTGAGTGCTGTCAAACACCCTTAGGTTAAGGTGTGGGACCTCCCTGTTGCAGCTGTGACGAGCCTAAACATAAACCCTCATGGTGGGGATGTGGGGCAGACACTGAAACCAAGCCCCCACCTTGTATCAAAAGATAGACTGCTCCTACAAACTGACATTAAAAACAAAACAAAACCAAAAAACTAAGGTCTCGTCAGGGACAACGGTGCTTCCACACTGTTCTTAACTTGAATGATGTAGGCATAGGTGATCTCTGTTCTCCAGCATGCCAGGATCCCTATGGCTCCCCAAGATTAGAATATCCTCTGTCCTCCATCCCCTTCCCTGCTTACTCCTTCTCTCCTCTGACAAAGGAAAACACTAGGGATTTCCTGGGAAAGCACAGCTGCTGTATACATTAGCCAAAATCTTGAAACACATCTCATCTAGGGAAGCTCTGATCTAGGTAAGTTCTTAGAGATAAGAATTCCATAGACTGATGCTTAGGCATCAGAGAAAGAAAGAGTGATTGAGAGACCCAAAACAGATCAAAGATGCTCAGCCTCAAGTGGAGGTGAGTAAATTAGGAGATGGAGGTGAGCATCAGGGAGTAAATTACCACCCTGCTTCTCAAATTGAAATGTGTACACTGGTCACTTGGGGGTTCTCATTCAAATGCGAGTTCTGATTCCATAGAGCCCAGTAGGGCCTGAGAACCTGCATTTCTAACAAGCATTGCTGTGATGCCAATGACTGGACCATGCTTTGGACAGCAAAGAGTTAAAGAATAAGAAGGTCAAGATCACACAATCTATTTTCTGCTCCTTAAGTGGAGGCTTATGCCAACTTCAAAGAGGATTCTGCCTCCATTAGCTAGTGCACGGATGTGGGTGAGAGCCAAACAAAGTAGTTAATAATAGTGAAAATATGAATTTCAAAATTACAATCCTATCTGCTTCTTGAATAATCAACACAAGAGTCAGGGGCTTTGTTTACCTTTTTACATACTTTAGTTCATTTAGTCTTTAAATATCCTTGTGAAGGATATAAGTTATTATTAGCATTCTGGGGATGTGGAAACAGATATAACATCAAGCAACTTGCCCAGGTATGCAGAGCTTGAAGAGAGTGAGGTTAGATTTCAAACCCATGGCCCAGAGTTCACACTCTTAATCATTATACTAGAGAGCCTCTAATGGGCCTGGACTCTGGGCAGACTGAATCTCCAGAAGGCCCATCACTGCAGAGGATACTGCTTCTTATTCGCACTGGACTGGTTAGTAATAGCCACAGTTGTCATTTTGGTTAGATAGTGCTTTGATGATTTCCAGGCTTAGATAAGGACATTTTCGCATTGAGACCCAAAGCTTTCCTTGAAAGGATATGTAAAACATACCTGCTCATGTTTATCATTTTTGGTGTAGCCAAAGTGGTCCACCAAGACCTTGGAGACACGATCAGGAACTCGACCATTAACCCAGTACAAAGCCTTGTTGACACTGTCTGGGAAAAATCCTTCCTTCCCAAAAAGAGTTTCGAGTGTTGGTTCAAAACCTTTTCCTTCCAAACCAATCTGAGAGAGAAAATCAGGCAAGAAACACCATCAGGTTTCTTTGTTGTCTGTCCATCTCCTATTCCCCTATTTATGCTCAATTTATTAAACAAGTACTTGGTGAATGCTACTGGGCAGGAGTTGACCTGAGCACTCCACAGGAGTTGTCTTATTTAAATCTCACCAGAATCTTGCAAGGCAAAACCTGTTATGTGCTTGTTTTCTGGAAGAGGCAGCTAAGGTTCAGAGGGGATACATAGTTAAACTGAAGATTCTGGTTTGGGGGTGAATTTGGGGTTTGAACCCTTGGATTTAGGGTGTAAGGGCTTCTCTGAGACATTGCACTTCCATTCATATAAGGAGTTGTGCTTCACATGGCCCCTAGTGGGGAGGCAGGAAGAAGAGGGGGTAGGGAAGAAGTGATGGTATCACTGCCTGATGATTCTTGTTCCTCCTGTAGCTGGCTTACGGCTCCCTTGACTTGACTATTTATGATGTAGGCCAGAATGGTCTAGAAAACATAAGACTCTGCTTCAGGACCACACATACCTCAAAGAGGTCAGCTGAAGCAAATCCAAAGGCTTTGAGGGTCGTTTTCAGCATGCTTTCTTTAGGAAGGTAATTGTTTGGATCAAATATAAGATTTCCTTCGATTTTGGCTGAGACCAGGTCAAGGGATGGAAGAGAAATCGATTTGGAAAACTGATAGCTCCGGGAAAATTTCTTGAAATCCATGATAGTTGGAAGCTGAGATTTTTTCAGAGCTTCTTCCACTAAGCTTTTCAAGCTAGACAAAAAGAAGGAGAGTATTTTGAGCTGACACACATCATGTTACTCTCTCGCTCCCAAGTCAGTGTGGATTTCCAATTGCTACCAAACTCTTTTGGGTTTTATTTGCCCCAAAAGCTTGGCTCAGATTTGCTGCACTTTAACACAGATGTTGGTTCCAGAAGAAAGAACAGCCTGTAAAGGGCAGGCAGTGGCTAAATGAGAATTGAGGTTTGGAATTTCAGCCCCTTGCGGCAGATGCTGGAGAAGGCAATGGCACCCCACTCCAGCACTCTTGCCTGGGAAATCCCATGGATGGAGGAGCCTGGTAGGCTGCAGTCCATGGGGTTGCTAAGAGTCGGACATGACTGAACGACTTCCCTTTCACTTCTCACTTTCATGCATTGGAGAAGGAAATGGCAGCCCACTCCAGTGTTCTTGCCTGGAGAATCCCAGGGACGGGGGAGCCTGGTGGGCTGCCGTCTATGGGGTCGCACAGAGTCAGGCATGACTGAAGCGACTTAGCAGCAGCAGCAGCAGCAGCAGCGGCAGCAGATGCAGGAAAAGGACTTTACTTACTCCTGGACATCCAGATCTTCTGAGTTTAAGATGTTGGCGATGTGGGAAGCCACAAAGTTCTTCACTTGCTCATTCTGTTCCCGGGGGAGAAGTTGGGTGATTTTGCTAATATCCGACTGGGAAGGACTCCCCATCAGCATGAGATAGGCAGCCAGCCGCTTATCCCCTGGAGAGGTGTCATCGAGGAAAGTCTGAAGAAGGACTTCCCGGACCTGTAGCCCAAAGACGAGACTGTCATCACTGTCAGAACATGGAACATGTCTGGCAAACATGCCTGATCTTATTTGCAAGTGGAATTTCTATGAATTCTTCAAATACTGTTACTGAACCTTCTTCACCCAGAGCAACCAGCTCAAGGAAGGGTTCTCAGAAGACACCTATCAAATGCATGTTGAGGGGCCTGTGCAGAGGGTGTATGGGTTCGATCCCTGGTTGGGCAGCTGAGGTTCCCAAATGCGCTGTGGCCAAAAACCCAAAATATAGAAGCAATATTGTAACAAATTCAATAAAGACTTTTAAAATAGTCCACATCAAAAAGAATCTTAAAAAATATGCATGCTGAATTCAATTGTATTAAAATACACAAGTTATGTCCAAGTTATGACTTGTTGGAGATCTGCCACTAACTGAAGATAAAGATGTTTTAACATAAATTATTTCAATATGAGGGTAAAGGTGAGAATGAACCAGGAGAATGTGATGCTAATAAGTAAGTCAGGTTGTCTGCGAAGCTGTGGAATCACCATCACCACCTTTGGGGGCCGGTTTGACTCTTAGTCTAGGGAAATTGGGGGAAAAAAATCAGACATGTTTTCCCAAGATAGGAGTGATGGCCAATCCAGTGAGAGGACAGCAGGTAGTGAAAAAAATCACACTTCGCCTGCTGAAGTAGCAGGAAGGTCAACTATTTTTCTCATGTCTGCATATGGCTAGGCAGTCAACTGTTTAGTCGGTAAGTCATGTCTGACTCTCTTGTAACCCCATTGACTGTACCTTGCTAGGCTCCTCTGTCCATGGGATTTTCCAGAGAAGAATAGTGCAGTGGGTTGCCATTTCCTTTTCCAGGGGACCTTTCCCACCCAGGGATCAAACCTGTGTCTCCTACATTGGCAGGAATATTCTTTAGCACTGAGCCATCTGGAAGCCCCAGGCAGTCAATAGGTGTATTGAAATTTGCAATTAAAAGAGCAGTAGAATAAAGTCAGTAGAATGGTAAGATTTAGAATCTCATTCCAAATCTTTGTCAATCTGAATCAACTCATCATTTTCGGCCTTCTTCTGCGGCCCTTACCTCGTCACTAAGCTCCATTTTCCGCAGGGCCTGGATGGCAGCCTTCTGAATCACCAGGGATGGCTGTTCACTTCTGATACATTTCAGGACTGAAGATGTGAGTTTTGGGGTTAGTTGCTCCATGGTTTTACCAATATTTCCTATGACCTGCATTGAAAATAAACAAGAGAGAATCAGGGCACAGAAGGTGCAGTGAGGGGCAGACAGAAAAAGTGCGTCTGAAATGAGGCCTATTATACAGAACCAACAAACAAAAACTGAAAATACCCTCAGAATCAGGTAGGTGAGATCTTCATTCCCAGTGCAGTCATTGCCAATCTGTTCTGACAGGTAATCAGCAATTTCCAGCAGGTCCTGTGTCCATGTAGGGTTTGTCTTATGATAGCTACAGAAGAAGAGTTAGGATTCAGCAAGCATAGCCAGGTTTATCTTAAAATATACACCGATGTTCGCTGATCTCTTATTTCAAGTCATTACTCTCAAAATTGACCAGTAGACAAACGAAAGTGTAAGCATCAGAATTTGCAAGTGGAGGGAGGGTACAAACAGAATACTGACATGTGGGGTCCTCCTTCGCCATGAGGAGAACCAGTGGAAAACTCACTTGTTGATCATGTGACTCAGAGCATAAAACGTGAGCCGGCTCTGCTGCACTCTTGCGGTGTTAAAGACCTCCCGCAGCCTCTCGGCCGAGGGCTCTGGGATCAAGGCCACCAGGTAGGTCACAGCATCTATCAGCAGGGGGTTGGCTCTCTCATTTTTCAGCCACTGGAGGATGTGAGTGTAGCATTGGGGCTGTCCACACTGAATCAAGGCTTGCAAAGTGATGGGGCTGAGAAGAAAAGGGCAGAGTAAGAAAGATCACCTTCTAGGCAGCTAAACCCTCCTTGGCCACAGTGTTCCCTCTGTCAGGAATTCCCTTATTCAAGATCCAAATCCAACCATCTACCAGAATCTAACTCAGATCCCTAGAGAACAGAGACGCCTTCCCCATAAGTAGCATCCACTGGAGAAGCACCATGGAGCAAAGTCCGAAGAAGGACCCCCTGGACTCAACACCCAGAGAGGACTGTTATCCTTTGGTCAGAGATGGAACATGCCACATAAACACTCGCCCAGTCCCCAGTCTCTTCTCTGACCTTCACAGCACTAAGACTGCATTGAAGTAAAGAGAAGTCACGGTATTATTTTGTTTGCTTGAGTTCTCTCTCCTCTAGCCTACAGGCATCCAGAAAACACAGACTTCTTTTCCTCTCACACTTCCCAGGGTACTCCTTATAGAACGAGGGATTAAAGATACCCATCAAAATGTGGGAAAGATTTCCCTCCTATCTCAACACGTAAATATTTATCTACCTTGGATGCAATGTACATGTGTGTGTTACCCATGGAACTCTAGACACCTTAGCTGGAACTCTAGACACCTTAGCTGACATTTCTCTATCGAGCAAACATTTACTGACTGACTCAATTGATTAAATGGGTTGAAATTTCAATGGTTCCTGGGATTCTCTGGCTGAGGTCTCAGCCAGCTCCCATGGGCTCATAATTTATGAAGGTTTGAGCTGCGACTGCTCGAGAAATACCTGGACACCTCGATCAGCTTCGGCAAGAGGGAGGTGACCGCCTCACTGCTGAGGCCTCGCAGCTCGGTCACTAGTTTATGGAAGAGGTTGGCTCTCTGGGCATTCTGCTCAGAGACGTGCAGTTTCTGCAGCTCCTGGAGCGTCTTCACAATGGCCTCAGCGTGCTTTGGAGGTGACGTGGACCTGGTGCTCTCAAAGGCAAGACCCACCGCCTCAGTGCCTGGAAATAGGAGCGTGTCAGAGGGATTCCAGCTTACCCCTGCATCTCAACCTCATCTTTCTTCTAGAAGCTGGAGATCCAAGAAGGATCAGCAAGAGGGGGGGTGGAGAAAAGAAGCCTCTCTTGTTCTGTTCTTAGTGCCTGTTTTGTGTCTGGCTCTGGGCTAGGGGTCTGACTTCAGTGTTTCCCTAACTTGCCACCCTCTCCTTGCGATTAGCATGAATATTGTGCATACCTGCTGTTGCTTCAGTCGTGTCTGACTCTTCACAACCCCATAGACCACAGCCTGCCAGGCTCCCTTATCCATGGGATTCTCCAGGCAAGAATACTGGAGTGAGTGCCATGTCCTTCTCCAGGGGATCTTTCCAACCCGGGGATTGAACCCGAGTCTCTTACATCTCCTGCACTGGCAGCCAGGTTCTTTACCACGAGCACCACTTGGGAAGTCCAGCATTAATATTATTCTTCAATTTAAAGATAAGGGAACTAAGACCTAGAGGTGAGCCACTTACTGTGCCCAAGACCTTTCTGGGTGTAAGAGGCAGAGCTGGGATTGAATCCAGGCTTGTTAGACTTGTATTGGATTGAATGACCTTTTTGCCTAAAAGAGCTGGTGAGGAGGTGCTGCTGACATGACAACAACAGAGGCTAGACTCACTGGCCCTCACCTGTCCTGTCTTCCCGCTGGGCTTAATGACAGTTTGTGTGTGTGTATAGGGGGGATGTTTGGTGTTCCCTCCATCACTCTGCTCTCACCTCTGCCCAGGAGGTGGGTGAATCAGTGGTGCAGAGGAAGGAGTCCTGACTTAGATTAGACCTGGAGGCCCAACCTGTACCACCTCTAACAGTTTGTGACTTTGAATACATCACCAAGCCTCTCTGTGTGTCCCTTTCCCTTCCGTAGAATGGGAGTAAAAGCACATGCTGCTACCGCCTGACATCACAGGTGGCTGAGAACGAGGTAGGGCACACGGCTCATTGACATAAAGATAGGTGCGGCACTGAGGTTGGACTAGAGGTTTCTCTACTTCCCTTCAGCTCTAAAGACTGATTCCTGACCTTTCCCAATTGCCCTGCCTTGCTCAGGCCTGGCTGTCTGATTCACCAGAGGTGGACTTGGGAGGCCAGTTTCCTACTTCCAAAACCCAGGGAGCACTGGGAGAACTCTCCCCTTTCCTTTATCCCATTGCCACCTGACATTCTGAAATGAACAGCCTTTCTCAGTACAACAGCCCATGGCCAGAAGCCCAGAGCCCAGGACTCTCACAGGGCCCAGCAAGGAGCTAAGCCATGGTTGGTACCTCGTGGGCAGGTTTCCCAACCCTGGCAACCATGTGTACATCACACCTTACCTTCCTCAAAGAAGCGGCTGTTGATCTTAGGTGTTTCTTCAAGTTTCAAAGTCTGTGTGACCTGTGCCATCATCCCGTATTTGTTCCTGGCAACACAGGAATGACAGCGTGTCACGGATGGCCAGGCTCCCCACAGCATTCTCTGCTCTTCATGTTGACTGTCTCCCCTATCTCTGCTCCTCCCCAAATCCTGCTCCCCTTTCAAACCATACTTATTTATATCCAGCTGTCCTTGGCCGCCTGTGAATGGCAACAGCTCCTTCTGGTCATGCTGGCTGTCCTTCCATCAGAAGGACCCATGTACCTTACCCTCTCCACCATTCCAGAGTGCCCAGAGGGAATGAACTAGCACTAAGCTCCACAATTCTTTTGTGATGTCCCATAGTTCAGTGCCAAGAATATAGATAGCAGTTATTCAGTCAACACTAGTTGACTGACCAGTTTTCAAAATGGATATGTAAGTCTCTAGGCCAATTCCAAAATCTTCTGTAAAGCCTTTCTAACCCGAGCAGCTAGTAATGGTTCCAGTTTTTCCTGATCTCTAGCCCTTAAAGTCTAGATCTCAGATATCTTTTGTTGGTTTTGAATTGTTCTTCATGCCTAAGTCTTTCCTACCAAACGGCCTATTAGCTTGAGACAGGAGGACAGAAATGCATTCTGCTTTGTACCTTTTCATACCTCTTCCCAGGCACAGCCTAGCTTGCAACAGGGCACCAAGAAGCATTCAGCTCCTAATGGCCCCATAAATAAGGAATCAGGGCTATAGCCAGGGACCTACTTGTAGGAGAAGGGCAGGAATAGGTGTTGCTCATTGCAGATGGCTTCTGACACATGCTTCCTCCTTGGGTCCAGGGTGTACCGGCAGGACTGGCTGCTGCCGATCAGTGTTGACAAGGGGCGGGTCTGTGAATGGGATCAGGGGAAAAGCATTTTCATCAGGCCTTGGGGCTTGAACCTGAGTCTTCTCCCATATGTATTTCCCTTCAGGGAAGAAAGTTGGGGAACAGGGGTTCTGTACCACTAGATAAACTCAGCGAGAGAAGAGAGCTTCATACTTGACTTTTAGTCAAGGGGATGAAAACCCAAAAGCTGAGTCCAGCTGTAGACTTTTCTTATTTCACCCCAGGAGACTTCTGATCTGTACAAAGTATTTATAACCTGGAATCCAGCACATGGGGGTTCCTAGGTGGCACTAATAGTAAAGAACCTGTTTGCCAATGCAGGAAACACAATGAAACATGTGTTTGATTGTTCCCTGGGTTGGGGAGATCCCCTGGAGAAGGGCATGGCAACCTGCTCCAGTACTCTTGCCTGGAGAATCCCATGGACAGAGAAGCCTGGCAGGCTACAGTCCATGGGGTTGCAAAAAGTCAGACACGACTGAAGCGACTTAGCATGCATGCACGCATCTAACATGATTCCCTGTCCTACCACACACGAACACTTCACACCTGTTCCTACAGCTCCTTATGTTTTCTCTGCCTAGAATTTTTTCTCTGGGATCCCTTCTAGCTCTAACATTCCATAATGTTAATAATGAAGAGGCTGCTGCCAGTGTGCATAGCAATGCTGATGAGAACTTACCATGCCTCTAATTAAAGCGAGTGGGCTAACTCCCGTGCTAATGGGCTGGAAGTGATCACACTTCTCCAGGTTTCTTTCAATAGATATTTCTGTTGCCACGTTTCCCTTCTTCGTTTCAACAGTAAAGTCTGTGGAGCAGTTTCCATACACGGTATCCTAGGGCAGCAGGAGATACAACAAGTGTACTCAACACAGGGAACCATCTTTAGGTGCTTGGGGTGGGGCTGGGAAAGAAGCTTGTAAGAAAGAAGCCTGTAAGAAAAGAAAAGCTTTCTCCCAGATCTCCCATGCATCTGGGAGAAAGCGTCATCCTCTTGGACAGAACGTGGGTGCGGTTGGTTCCTGGGCAGCCAGGGTGGGTGTGAGAAAACCTCTTAAGGGTGGTCCTGGCTCTTAGGCACACCTCCCTGCCCTCCTAGGGCCCGGCCAATGCTGGTTGCATATTCTGTGCTCTCAGAGCCTTTTCTCTATCGCTCATTTATGGCGTGTACTCCAATCCGTTTTGTGTTGTATATGTCTTGGTTCTCTCCCCGATCCTGAGACCTCCCTGTGCAGGGGCCCCTGCAGGATATAGTAGTGTGTGCTCCCCATGGAGTGCAGCACAGAGCTCAGAACATAGTAAGGGCTCAAAAGCATTCACGGGACTGAACTAAACTGAACGCATCCTCAGAGCAAAACCTGGGATTCTTAAAAGAGGCTGGCAAATAGTCAGTTACTTTCTGTGTTGGTGGTCCAGTGGTTAAGACTCTGCCTTCCAATGCAAGGGGCACAGGTTCAATCCCTGGTCAGGGAACTAAGATCCCACATGTTGCAGAGTGTGGCCAAAAATTACACACACACACACACACACACACACACACACAGAGGCCTTACTGTGCTCTACCTTGTGGAAATATAACGAAGTCAAACAGAGGGTAGGGTGGTCAGGACTCCCCAGAAACTGCTATAAAATTAGACCCAACCTCCTCAGGCTGTGTGGGCTGGGCCCTCAGTGAGCCCAGAGATCAGGGGAGCTCTGAGCAATGTGCTTCACACCAATACAGGGGCTCCTGTGTAACTAGCCATGCAGCTGAGTCAACGATCCAGTTGATGTATAAGTAGAACCCAGCTCCACTATGTGAAGAGTTCATTATCAGCTTTTTAAATTCTCACCAGAAATAACACTTGCTTAGCCTCTTCCGTTTCTGGGGGAAGCAGGAGGGCAGAGATGATGCCCCTCTTGATGTTGAGGATGTGTTTAGGCTCTTCTTTCTCTGGGTAAAGTAGAACTTGCTTGCCTTCAGGAATAGCCAGCTTGAGGTCGTACCTGGTGCAGAGAGAGTATGGTCACCGAGGGTCCTTTCCCCACCGTGAGCCGTAGGCTAGTTCGCTTTGCAGCCTCCTTTTTACTCATCTTTTTACATCATTTTTGATAAATATCAGCACATATACATATATTTTCAAAACAGTATGCAAGTATGTGTATGCTTCTGGTATTCTTTCATTTCTTTTCCTTTTGTTGTTTTCGCTTGGCTTGGCTCACCTAGTCCCTCTCTCTCCCCATATCAGTATGTGCAGCCACGCTGCCCACAGAACACCCCACTGGGCCTTCCATTCATATCTCCACACTCCTATGATCTTACACAGAAGCGTGGGTGTGAAAACACCTTCAGAGAAATAGTTTGTCATTGCTGGTTTTATCCAAATGGTATGGCATCATGCATACTTGTCTTTATCTTGTTCTTCTCATTTAATTCTTCTCCATGAAAAGCCTTGAGTCATCTGGTAGCACTCTAACAGATCCTTTTTACAAAGCTGTATAACAGTCTATTCTGTGGCTATATATTCTTTATTCAGATAGTCTCCTATTTGATGGCATTCACCTTTTCTCTTCCCGGATGTTTAATTTTTTTTCCCCACCAACAACACTGATACAAACATTCTTATGCATCTCTCTTCACATGTTACTACTTTTCTTTTTAGCTGTGTCAAAGGCTCCAGGTATTCTTCATTATAATTTACTAAACTGACTAAAGGCACTCCTTTGCAGCAGCAATGTGTGAGGGTATGCTTTGCCTCACAGGCTTGCCAGGATTAGGTGCTATTGCTGTTTTAAGTTTCTGTAGGCTTAAGGGTATAAGTGAGTATAAGGTGATAAATATCTTGTTGCATTAATTTCATCTCCTGACCACCAGTGAACTGGAGCTTCTTTCCATATATTTGTTGGACATTCCTTCACTTTCATATGATCTCAGGCTATGGCTAAAGCCTGGGTCAACTCTGATCTTAGGGACCTTTCTTTGGGGACTTCCCTAGGGGATTTCAGAGAGCCTGGCGCCACCTGCTCTAGCTGAGTCAGAGGAAATAAAAAGAGACAAGGGATGCTTCCCACAGCCCTACATCTTCTCAGAAAATTCCAGACGCTGTGACACAGGCTCACAGGAAAGCCTCAAGGTGGCCAAAAGCAGGAGTCTCTTTTGTTTGGAGGAGGGTAAGGACCAAAGGAGACTTCCCTGGTGGCTCAGATGGTAAAGAATCTGCCTGCAATGTGGGAGGCCCTGTTCTCTGGGTTGGGAAGATCTGCTGGAGAAGGGAATGGCTAACCCACTCCAGTATTCTTGCCTGGAGAATTCCATGGATAGAGGAGCCTGAAGGGCTACAGTCCACGGGGTTTTAAGTCGAACATGACTGAGCAACTAACAGACAAGGATCAGAGAGCAACTCCTACTCCCTTCCGTCATTGCAGCCCCACTCCCTCTGATGCTTCCAAGTCTTGGATACAATAAGATGCGCTGGTAAGAGACAGAAGCACCAGGGCCTATTTTGGCTTCCAAGTCTAAGGTTTAACAAATTGAAAGACAGGCAGGGAAGGAGTGTCCATTGTTATCAAATCAACAACCCTATGACTGTATTTGCACACACTTAGGACACTACAAGGGCTTCCCTGATGGCTCAGATGGAAAAGAATCTGCCTGCAATGTAAGAGACACTGCAGACTGTGATCTGGAGATGAGGCAGGGGTGATGTTCAAAAAAATCTAACAGCCAGCACACCGTAAACACTGATCAATCAGAAGCGCTGCCAGCTGTAAGCAACAGGAAAGGTCTGGTCAATGTGCACTGGCAGGATGCCAGCCCTGGAGGGGGACCCGCTCAGGCCGTGGCTCTCCCCAGACCCCTTGAAGCTAGTGTTCTCTGCTGAGCCAAGCCATGTTTGGTCACAGCAAGTCCTGCCCGGACCCTCTCTGAGGACCGCCAGGCACAGTCTTGTTTCATTCTTTAAACATGAATTCACTTGTTTAAACAAACCATCTCAGCTTTATTGTCTCAAGGAGTGTGAGATCTTTTAGAACCATATTTAAATGATAATTAGGGACACTTCAGTAGGGGAGGGTAAAGACTACTTCCCTCTTTTTGATTGTTGTGACAACTCAGCAATTCCCTGTTCTATGGTGAATAGAGAGTACAAATACTTGTACTCACCTATGTGCCCAACAATAAACAACATGCTCATGTCTCCCTTGGACACACACACAGTCTCATGTGAAACACATGCCATGATGCCCGGAGCTCAGAAATTTGAACGCAAAGGCCCACGTCTTACTTGGACATGGCAGCAGCAAACTCCTCAGAGTTCTTGGTCTTCTTCAGCAAGGCCTTGCCCTCAGGGTCGAGGCCATACGCCTCTTTCAGGGTGCAGTGACTCGTCTTCAGGATGAAGTTGCAGAGTTGGGGGACCTCCAGCTCCACCTGAGAAGACAGGGTACATTAAGACTCTCCACCAAGAACATAACACTCCTCCCCAGCTCAGGGCTTTCTGACCTTTCCCATGTTCCGCGGGACTCCATACTTCTGAAGTTTTCCCCTTTGTATGCAAAGGATGATAACTTTTTATTGGTTCTAAATGTACTCCCTTTAGTTATAAAGAGGTACAACTGGCTAGAAGAAATGCAGCTGAGGAGTGAGGGTTTGGAAGAAAACCAGGAGGCAGGAGGAGGGCTATCATTGGTTTCAACAGCAAATGCTTCCTTAATGTCAGTGGAAAAACCAAAAATCCAAGACCATGTGTATCTATCAGGGCCTATTCCAAGCTTCACATACAGCTGGAGTTTAAATAGTTCCCTCTGTGTTATCCAGTGTGGTTTAAAGAACTTTCTGCAGTGCTGGAGATGTTCTGTTTTCTCACTATCCAATATAGGCGCCACTAGGCATGGGGGCCAACGGGGCATTTGAAATACAGTTAGTGTGACTAAGAAACTGAATTTTTACTTTTATTCAATTGATTTTTATTTACTTAAAACTTTTTATTTTATATTTGGATATAGCCGAGTAACAACTTTTATTTAATTTAAATAGTCGCATGTGACTAATGGCTACCTTACCTGACAGCATAGACACCGGTACCTGAAAACTAAGAGGGCGGCCCGGTTTGGCTTCTCTTTCCCACAGGAACCCCAATAGCTACCCTTAGATCTGTTCCACAGAACACGGATACGAGTACAGTCTGTCTCAACAACTGGTAAAGTTTTATTTGAGAACAAACTGCACGTTTAAAATTTTCTGTTCTGTTTGTTTTTAGTAGTAGATACTATTTCAGTTAGATGATAAAAGCCACACTCCAGAATGCTTTCCTGGGATGCTCACCCACTAGACATCTCTTGAAATGTTAACTCTATTGGTCTGTAATCTTGACATTTTAGATCACATATTCTAATTACATCTTGGAAGGAAAAGTGAAGGTGAAGTCGCTCAGTCATGTCCAACTCCTTGCGACTCCATGGACTACCAGGCTTCTCTGTCCATGGGATTTTCTAGGCAAAAGTACCGGAGTGGACTGCCATTTCCGTCTCTAGGGGATCTTCTTGACCCAGGGATGGAACCCGGGTCTCCCATACTGCAGGCAGAGGCTTTACCTCTGAGCCACCAGGGAATGGAAGCTAATAGCCAAATAAACCTGGTAGGTAAAACTACTGTTTCTGTGGCAGACAACTCAAAAAACATTTTTTTTTTCTTTGATGTGAACCATTTCTAAAGTCTCCATTGAATCTGTTGCAATATTGCTTCCGTTTTGTTTTGGGCTTTTGGCCTCTAGTCATGTGGGATCTTGGCCACCCCAAACAGGGATTGAATCCACAGCTTCCTGCATTGGAAGGTGAAGCCTTAACCACTGGACCACCAGGGAAGTCTCTGTAGCAGACAACGTCTCAGCAAAGAAGCTGACTGGCAAACTGAGGGCCAGTCCAGCACTTAGAGGTTACGAC
>SJYQ01004952.1:0-41388 GCA_006410935.1 Redunca redunca
TTCCTCCTCGGCTTCTCACGTCTGCACATCAGGCTTGTCCTCAGGGACTGAGGTCACTGTCGCCTTCCCTGTGTCTGACCACATGACCACTGTCCCAAGCCCCCCAGCCTGGGGTCTCCCCTGGGCTCCCCAGTGGGGCGGTCAGCCTGGCAGCGTCCTGGCCGTGGACTGAGGCATGGTGCCCTGGGGTTCACTGTGGATGCGACCCTCAGAGGTGGTCACGAGTCCTGAGGGGATGGCCTGTCCAGTCCTGACGCCTGCCAAGCGCTGCTCCTTGGACACCTGTGGACCCGCTGGGCTGGTTCCCCTGAAGCCCTGGGCAGCCCAGCCCCTGACCCTCTGCTCCTGGCCGCGCTCTGCTGCCCCCTGCTGGCTGCCCCACGTGCTGCCTCTGGGTAGAGCTCTGATTTCTGAGCATGACTGATACTGTGTCAGGTACACTCATGTCCCCGTGAAGGGCTCACTCAGCTTTTCTCACACTAGAGAACCACGGTCCTCCTGTGTACAGTGATCACACTCCTCTCTGTGGGACTTTCGCAGAAGATTCTGCAGCCAGGAGTCACAAGAGTCTTAGCTGAGAAATGCTGGCTCAGAGAGACCTGATAACCAGTGTGTGCGGGGGGAACCTGGAAGATCTTCAGTTCAGTTCATTTCAGTCATTCAGTTGCGTCCGACTCTTTGGGATCCCATGGACTGCAGCGCGCCAGGCCTCCCTGTCCATCACCAACTTCTGAAGCTTGTTCAAACTCATGTCCATCGAGTTGGTGATGCCATCCAGCCATCTCATCCTCTGTCGTCCCTTCTCCTCCTGCCTTCAATCTTCCCCAGCATCAGGGTCTTTTCCATGAGGAAGTTCTTTGCATCAGGTGGCCACGTTTTGGAGTTTCAGCTTCAGCATCAGTCCTTTCAATGAATAGTCAGAACTGATTTCCTTTAGGATGGACTGGTTGGATCTCCTTGCAGTCCAAGGGACTCTCAAGAGTCTTCTCCAGCACCACAGTTAGAAGCCATCAATTCTTCGGTGCTCAGCTTTCTTTTTGGTACAACTCTCACATCCATACATGACTACTGAAAATATATTAGTCTTGTAGAACCAGTTTGGGGCTTTGCACGTGGCGCTAGTGGTAAAGAATCCGCCTGCCAACTCAGGAGATGTAAGAGATGCGGGTTCAATCTCTGGGTCGGGAAGATCCCCTGGAGGAGGGCATGACAACCCACTCCAGTATTCTTGCCTGGAGAATCCCATGGACAGAGAAGCCTGGTGGGCTACAGTCCATGGAGTCTCACAGAGTCGGACACGACTGAAGCAGTTTAGCTACATGGAAAAGAGCATGCACGAAGCCATCGAAAACACAGGTCAAGAAATCTCGTGTTTTGAAGGCTTCCTGAGAAAGGTGATGCACTGTTCCAACACTTGCTCTCAGTTGAAAAGATCAGAAGCGTTAGATCAAATGGTGGTCAGTCCCTTGGATGCGCTCCAACAGGTTATATCTGCAGATGGAAATGAAGGCAATTTACGGGGTAACTGGAGGGCAAGATGAGATCATACACTTAGAACATTGTCTGGCATCTAAGGCATGTACAATAAACATTAGCTATTATTAGCAAAATAAATTTACCTTAAATCACCAAAATCAGATATAGTATTCTTAAAGTCTGAGCTGTAAAATCAGGGATGTGTAGCCAAAATGTAAATTTTGACTCATTGTGATTTCCATGTCACAAGACTAGAAAATCACAAATGTAATATTAGTTAAAAAAAAATCCAGAAAGAATCCAAGAATTTAAAATTGCATCGCATTTCTATGCTAGACAAGCTGATATTAAGTGATAATTACTAAAGGGTTAGACTATTAAACTCTTAACATATGAGGCAACATGGCTTTCTAGCAAAACATTTAAAAATATGTTGTGGATAAATTATTGTTGTCCTTAAAGAAATAAAAAGACATAAGCGTAAGCAATTGGTTGATATAGTCCACTGAGAATTTCAAAAGCCATTTGACAAAGTATGACACGAGCTAATTTCAAAATCTGGTCAGGCTGTAGTGAAGAGTCTGTTTTATCTTATAAAGGGTCTAGAGATAAGAAGCAAATAATATAAATTAATTCTTCTCTGAATAGAAATGGGTAAATAAGAGAGTTCTGTAAAGACTGCATAAATTAATAAATAATTTTATTAATAATGTAATAACTTGGAATGGAGACAACAAAGCAAAATATTTATATTTGGAGATGATACTGTCATTTTGGGTAGCTAAGAATAGACTCCTGAAAGATCTGATTTATCTTTGAGAATAAATAGAAAAATTATCAATGATGGACAAGGATAAACCATTGTATTTGTATACTAAAAGAATCCAAGCCAGAGAAATGGAATTCTAGTTTCTGGTAATGGAGGATAGCTTTTACTGGGCCAAGTATTCTTCAAAGAACAACAGTGAATTCTGAAGAAAATACGACAACCGCCTAAAGGCACTGGAAAATGAACAAAAGCAGCGGAAGCTTGATAGCAGCCCACTCTTGCAAGGAAGACGTGGTGTGGACCAAGTCGCTCATTCTTCTCAATTTGTTTACCTGAGAGCAAACCCCAATTTATGTCAGACGAGTGGCTAAAACTTGGCCAGAAAATTCACAGTCCTAGAGGCGTGAATAATCGGAGGACAAGTTTCAGGGGGACCACAGAAGCTAGAAATTGAAGAGCAAGTCTCAGAAAGGAGAGCGCCGTGGAGGAGACTCTATTCTGCACACCAATTTTGCTTAAATCTCTGTCTGATTCTTGAACTACATAGGTATGCGGAAGGCCCCAAGCAGCCTAATTAAGTCTAGAAGAAATAAACTAGGTTTCTACCGCTTCACCTACTGCATGAGATGGCTGGATGGCATCACCGGCTCGATGGACATGAGTCCGAGTAAACTCCGGGAGCTGGTGATGGACAGGGAGGCCTGGCGTGCTGCAGTCCGTGGGGTCGCAGAGAGTCGGATGCGACTGAGCGACCGAACTGAACTGAACTGCACTAATGCGTCAGGCAACACAAAGAGTTGATCATCAGAGTTCTGTCAGGACAATTGTCTGCTAAAATGTTCAATATTCTCAAGAGGGAGAACCGGCACACCATATCATTAGCAACGTCCAGGCTATAAACCAAAATTACCAGGAATGTGAGGAAATAAGAACACGTGGCCAGTGTTCAGATAACAGGCAATCAGTGGAGACAAACCCGGAGACAACCGGTGTGACGAAATCACCAACGATTTTAAAACAGCTTTTTAACTATACTTGACACTATAAATGAAAACATGCTCAAGTGAATAGAGAATTCCAGAGAGCAATAGAAAATGCTGAAAATAACCAAATTAAGTCATGGAACTGAAACATCAATATCTAAAATAAAACATCCACTGGATAGTCTCAACAAGAGACGGAAGACACAGAAGAAAGCGCTGGTAAACTTAAAGTCAGTTCAGTTCAGTCCAGTCGCTCAGTCGTGTCCGACTCTCTGTGACCCCATGAATCGCAGCACGCCAGGCCTCCCTGTCCATCACCATCTCCCGGAGTTCACTCAGACTCGCGTCCATCGGGTCAGTGATGCCATCCAGCCATCTCATCCTCTGTCGTCCCTTCTCCTCCTGCCCCCAATCCCTCCCAGCATCAGAGTCTTTTCCAATGAGTCAACTCTTCGCGTGAGGTGGCCAAAGTACTGGAGTTTCAGCTGTAGCATCATTCCTTCCAAAGAAACCCCAGGGCTGATCTCCTTCAGAATGGACTGGTTGGATCTCCTTGCAGTCCAAGGGACTCTCAAGAGTCTTCTCCAACTTAAAGATAGTTTCATATAAGTCAGACAATCTGAGGAATTGTATGTTGACTATAAAAACTCCTTTGCATCATAAAGTCGCAGATAGTTTAAAAGCAAAAAGATGGGCAAAGGCTATAAAACTGATCATAGAAAGCCTGAGTAGCTATGTTCATATCTAACAAAACAAACTTCAGAGCAAGGACTATCATCAAGGACAAAGTTCATAATTATTAATGAGTTAAGTTCAAGATGACAAATTCTCAATGTATATGCAAATAATAACAAAAAGTTAAATAAAACACATGAAGCAAAAACTGATAGAACTACAAGGGGAAATTGACAAGTCTACAATATACAGGAATCATAACAATTCTTACTTGTTAATAAGTAACACAGATAAAAAATTGGTAGTGCCATAGGGGACTAGGAGCACATCGAGCTTGGCCTGGCATTCCTGGGACACTTTGCCAGCATCGGCAGGTGCACGGGTTTCTCTAGTGCCTATGAGAGCGTCACTACAGTAAACCTCATTCTGGGATTTAAAAAGAATTCTCAGTGGCTTTTTTTCTTTTGGCTACGCTGCGTGGCTAACAGCATCTCAGTTCCTCAGCTAGGGACTGAGCCCAGACTGGCAGTGCCAGATCAGAATCCTAGTCCCTAGGCCACCGGGGAACTCCCTCAGCAACTTGAGAAGAAACTTATACCTGCCACAAGGAATTTAAACTAGAAATCAACAATAGGAAGATGAGGAAGCTACCTGATAATGTTCTCAAATATTTAAAAATTAGAGAACACACGTCTAAATTGGCTTCCTCGGAGGCTCTGATGGTAAAGGATCTGCCTGCTAGGCAGGAGACCCAGGTTCGATCCCTGGCTTGGGAAGATCCCCTGGAGAAGGGAACGGCCACTCACTTCAGTAATCTTGCCTAGAGAATCCTCTGGACAGAGGAACCTGGCAAGCTACCATGGGATTGCAAAGAGTCAGAAGTGGCCGGGTGACTAACACGTTCACTTCTAAATAACCTCTGTGCTACGGTTTGAATGTTTGTGTCCCCCTGAGATCCATGTGTTGAAAACCTAATGTCCCAGGTGTAGTTAGGAGGTGAAGCCTTTGGGAGGTGATTAGGTGGAGATTAATTAACAGGGCCCTTATACACGTGGCTTCTTAGCCCCTTCAGCTAGGCGAGGACACAGCTCCAAGCTGACAGTGTGCAACCTGGCCAGGAGGGGACCTTCATCAGGAGCAGCTCTGCTGGCCGCATGACCTCAGACTTCTAGCCTCCAGAATTTAGGGATAAATTTCTGTTGTTTACAAGCCACCTAGTCTGGGGCAGTTTGTTGTAGCTGCCCAAACAGACTAAGACACCCTGGGTTAAAGAGGAAATCTGAAAGCAAATTACAAAATAATATGTAAGCTGTATGAAAATGAAAACACAAGGGGTAAAATTAATGAGATGCAGCTAAACATATGCCAAGAGAAAAATACACAGCACTGAGTGCTTTTATTGTAAAAAAGAAAGATCTTAAACTAATGAAGCTGCAGAAGCTAAACCCAGAGTAATTAAAAGGGATCTTCATGATCCAGGAATTGAATAAAGGACAGAAATGCTATGGACCTCACAGAAGCAGACGATACTAAGGAGAGGTGGCAAGAATACACAGAAGAACTGTACAAAAAGATCTTCACGACCAAGATAATCACGATGGTGTGATCACTCACGTAGAGCCAGACATCCTGGAATGTGAAGACAAGTGGGCCTTAGGAAGCCTCACTTCGAACAAAGCTAGTGGAGGTGACGGAATTCCAGTGGAGCTGTTTCAAATCCTGAAAGATGATGCTGTGAAAGTGCTGCAGTCAGTACGCCAGCAAATTTGGAAAACTCAGCAGTGGCCACAGGACTGGAAAAAGTCAGTTTCCATTCCAATCCCAAAGAAAGGCAATGCCAAAGAATGCTCAGACTACCGAACAATTGCACTCATCTCACACGCTAGTAAAGTAATGCTCAAAATTCTCCAAGCCAGGCTTCAGCAATACATGAACCGTGAACTTCCTGATGTTCAAGCTGGTTTTAGAAAAGGCAGAGGAACCAGAGATCAAATTGCCAATATCTGCTGGATCATGGACAAAGCAAGAGAGTTCCAGAAAAACATCTATTTCTGCTTTATTGACTATGCCAAAGCCTTTGACTGTGTGGATCACAATCAACTGTGGAAAATTCTGAGAGAGATGGAAATACCAGACCACCTAGACCTGCCTCCTGAGAAATCTGTATGCAGGTCAGGAAGCAACAGTTAGAAATGGATGGACATGGAACAACAGACTGGTTCCAAATAGGAAAAGGAGTACGTCAAGGCTGTATATTGTCACCCTGCTTATTTAACTTATAAGCAGAGTATATCATGAAAAACACTGGGCTGGATGAAGCACAAGCTGGAATCAAGATTGCCAAGAGAAATATCAATAACCTCAGATATGCAGATGACACCACCTTTATGGAAGAAATTGAAGAAGAACTAAAGAGCTTCTGGATGAAAGTGAAAGAGGAGAGTGAAAAAGTTGGCTTAAAGCTCAGCATTTAGAAAGCTAAGATCATGCTGGTCCCAGCACTTCATGGCAGATAGATGGAGAAACAGTGGAAACAGTGGCTGACTTTCTTATTTGGGGCTCCAAAATCACTGCAGATGGTGACTGCAGCCGTGAAATTAAAAGATGCTTACTCCTTGAAAGGAAAGTTATGATGACTTTAGACAGCAAGTTAAAAAGCAGAGACATTACTTTGCTAACAAAGGTCCATCTAGTCAAGGCTATGGTTTTTCCAGAGCTGAATGCCAAAGAATTGATGCTTTTGAACTGTGGTGTTGGAGAAGACTCTTGAGAGTCCCTTGGACTGCAAGGAGATCCAACCAGTCCATTCTGAAGGAAATGAGTCCTGAATATTCATGGGAAGGACTGATGCTGAAGCTGAAACTCCAATACTTTGGCCACCTGTTGCGAAGAACTGACTCATTGGAAAAGACCCTGATGCTGGGAAAGATTGAAGGTGGGAGGAGAAGGGGACGACAGAGGACGAGATCGTTGGATGGCATCATCGACTTGATGGACATGAGTTTGAGTGAACTCCGGGAGTTGGTGATGGACAAGGAGGCCTGGCGTGCTGCAGTCCATGGGGTCGCAAAGAGTGGGTCACGACTGAGCAACTGAACTGAGCTGAACTGTCGCTTGATACTTCTTTCAAGGAATTTGTCCATTTCATCTAACTTGTCAAATACATTGGATCTAAAGTTGTCAATAGTTTTTACTTAGTATCCTTTTGATGACTGTGGGGTTTTCTTTACGATAATTCTTCTTGTTTACTTCTTCGTTTTGGCCGTGCTGGGTCTTTCCCCTGCTCGAGGGGCTTTTCCTACTTGAGCAGAGTGGGGGCTACTCTAGGTTCAGAGCGCGGGTTGCTCGCTGCAGTGGCCTCCCGTGCAGCACAGGCTCCCGGACGCACAGGCTTCAGGAGCTGGGGCACACAGGCTTAGTTGCTCTGCAGCACGTGGGGTCTTCCAGGACCAGGGACTAAAGGGACCAGAGAAGTCTCTTCCCGCACCAGGGAAGTCTCAGAAATCCTTCTTTTCCATTCTTGACATTGGTCTTCTTCTCCTTCTCCCTCTCGCTTTCTCTCTCTCTCTCATTTTGCTTGAACTATATGAACAGAGAACCGTGAGAACAGTTTCTCAGACTTGGAACACTTAACATTTTGGGCGAAATGATTCTTTATTGTGGGGAGTTGTCCTATGAATAGAGGATATTAGCAGCATCAGTTCAGTTCAGTTCAGTCACTCAGTCGTGTCCGACTCTTTGCGACCCCATGAATCACAGCACGCTGGGCCACCCTGTCCATCACCAACTCCCGGAGTTCACTCAGATTCATGTCCATCGAGTCAGTGATGCCATCCAGCCATCTCATCCTCTGTCGTCCCCTTCTCCTCCTGCCCCCAATCCCTCCCAGCATCAGAGTCTTTTCCAATGAGTCAACTCTTCACATGAGGTGGCCAAAGTACTGGAGTTTCAGCTTCAGCATCATTCCTTCCAAAGAACACCCAGGGCTGATCTCCTTCAGAATGGACTGGTTGGATCTCCTTGCAGTCCAAGGGACTCTCAAGAGTCTTCTCCAACACCACAGTTCAAACTCATCAATTCTTCAGCGCTCAGCCTTCTTCACAGTCTAACTCTCACATCCATACATGACCACAGGAAAAACCATAGCCCTGACTAGATGGACCTTAGTCGGCAAAGTAATGTCTCTGCTTTTGAATATGCTATCTACGTTGGTCATAACTTTTCTTCTAAGGAGTAAGTGTCTTTTAATTTCATGGCTGCAGTCACCATCTGCAGTGATTTGGAGCCCAAGAAAATAAAGTCAGCCACTGTTTCCACTGTTTCCCCATCTATTTGCCATGAAGTGATTGGACCAGATGCCATGATCTTCGTTTTCTGAATGTTGAGCTTTAAGCCAACTTTTTCACTCTCCTCTTTCACTTTCATCCAGAGGCTTTGTCGTTCCTCTTCACTTTCTGCCTTAAAGGTGGTGTCATCTGCATATCTGAGGGTATTGATGTTTCTCCTGGCAATCTTGATTCCAGCTTGTGCTTCCTCCAGCCCAGCATTTCTCATGATACTCTGCATATAAGTTAAATAAGCAGGGTGACAATATACAGCCTTGACGTACTCCTTTTCCTATTTGGAACCAGTCTGTTGTTCCATGTCCAATTCTAACTGTTGCTTCCTGACCTGCATACAGATTTCTCAAGAGGCAGGTCAGGTGGTCTGGTATTCCCATCTCTTTCAGAATTTTCCACAGTTTATTGTGATCCACACAGTCAAAGGCTTTGGCATAGTCAATAAAGCAGAAATAGATGTTTTTCTGGAACTCTCTTGCTTTTTCCATGATCCAGTGGATATTGGCAATTTGATCTCTGGTTCCTCTGGCTTTTCTAAAACCAGCTTGAACATCAGGAAGTTCACAGTTCACGTATTGCTGAAGCCTTTTGAGCATTACTTTACTAGCGTGTGTGATGAGTACATCATTTAACCTTTACTCACTACATACCTGCAGCAACTATGTCCTCTCCATTTGTGTCAATCAAAACTGTCTCCAGCATGGACAAATGTCCCCTGGGATGGTGGAAGGACCTTTTGTTAAGAACCACTGGGTCAGAGATTCATAGAGTTTTGTCTTGTTGACTTTTTAAAAATACATCCTGTTTTTTATTTTATTGGTTTCTGCTCTTATCTTTATGATTACCTTCCTTTTGCTTGGGGCTTCCCTGGTAGGTTTTCCTTTCTGGCTCAGCTGGTAAAGAATCTGCCTGCAATGCGGGAGACCTGGGTTCAGTCTCTGGGTTGGGAGGATCCCCTGGAGAGGAGAAGGGCTACCCACTCCAGTATTCCGGCCTGGAGGATTCCATGGAGTGTATAGTCCATGGGGTCACAGAGTCGGACATGACTGAGTGACTTTCACACACACACACACACACACACACACACACACGTCCCTGGTAGCTCAGCTGGTAAAGAATCCCACCTGCAACGCAGGAGACCCTGGTCCAGTTCCTGGGTCCGGAAGATTCCCTCTTGTTTACTCTGTAAGATCTTATCTGGGGACAAAACTAACAGCTATGCAGACCTTCTGGGCATCAGGGAACGCGGGGACTGTGGACTGGACAGACGCGTGTGTGTTCCCCCAAACACAAACATACTCTGTGCACATGTATATGAGGGGGGAGGCTGTGAGTCTCCAGGGGGCCGTGGAACCCACGTGACGCTCACGGAAGCGTTTGTGGCTGAGCACTACACAGTTTTTCCTTCCGGTTTCTTGGTCAGTTGACGTCACAATTCAAATTCCTATACTTCCTTTTAGACTGAGGGAATTTTAAACTATTGTAAGATCTGTGTATACATGAGTTATTATGTCCAGCGGCATGAGGGCTCATTTTGTGTGCCCACTTTGCCTGGAAACAAAGGCAATCACCCCTGACTTACTTCTAGGGGTGTCTGGGGGTGTTTCTGGAGGACAGGAGCATTTGAACCCAAGGGCTCAGTGAAGCAGGAGGCTCTCTGCAGGTGGACCCAGGAGGAACGCAAGGCTGAGGAAGGCAGAGTCCCCTCCTCCCTAACCCGAGGTCTCTGCTCAGAAAAGGGACGATCTAACGACTAGAAGAAAAGAAAGAAAATCAGCTGTTGGGGGTTTGTTCTCTGGAGCAGATACACACTTTGAGGCTCACGTGCAGGAATTCTGGGTGAACCAGAGCACTCACCCATGTGTGTTGGGAAATTTTAAATTACAGGTGCACTTACAGCTCTGTTTAAGCCCGGGTAGCACAGCCAAGTCGCCACATCGGTCACTTGTTGCTTTGATAAAGGAGAGGGGACTTGCTGGCACATTCAGGAAAGGCTGTCTCAGCCTTGGAGGCACAGTGAGAGGCCACAGGAAGATCGCGAGGACCAGGGTCTCGGGCAGAGGGATTGAGTTCACTGCCCTTCACTTTTGCACACCTGTGTGCTGTCCCTCTTGTCCAGAGTAGTTCAGTCTTCAGATGCTGTAGTTTCCATTGGTAGAAATTCAGTCTGAATCACTTTTAAACCTCTCTTGTTTCTGCTTAACGTGTTTAAAATCTCTTTATCTCAAGAAAAAAAATTAAACATAATTTAAAGGTTGGTTTTGTGTCCTTGACTATAAACTACATTATCGGGGCCATTTCGGAGCATGCTTGAATCAATACATTTTGTACTTACTATAGCTCCTATTTCTTGATTCTTTACAGGTAATTTTTGTTAGGAATCGGGTACTGTGAATCTTTCCTTGTTGAATACGGGATGTTTGTGTTTTTCCCTAATTTTTCTTTTTTTTTACTTTTGGGTTTACCTTCAGGAAAGTCCTTTCTCCGCTTGTTATTTCGTCTCTTCCTGGGGCCAGGGCAGCGTCTCCTCTGGGCTGAGTCTCCTCTGGGCTGAGTTTCCCTGCATGGGGCCGTTCTCCTGACTCTCACCCTAAGGCCTTAGTGGGGAGCTCCCCCTGCGCCTGGGCGGCCGGCCCTACCGGCCACGCGTGTGTCGCTGGCCGTCGGCGTCCAGCGTCCTTGGAGGTTCCGTCCTCAGCTCGGCTCACTGTGCCCCGCACTCGAGCTCTCGGGGGTCCGAGCAGTGTCTGCAGACCCTCTGTGTGGCTCTCTCCTCCTCAGGACTCTCCCCTCTAGACGTGAGTTTTCTTTTGGCCCCTTGGACCTCCGCTCTGAACTGCAGGCATGGTGCTGAGTGTGGCCTCTGGTGGAAGCCTGGGAGGCTGGGCGGGTCAGCCCTGCGGTGTGCTGACAGGTGTGGGCTCGGGGTGGGGCCTGCACGTCGTTCTGACCCGAGCCGGGGACTGGGCTCCGGGCCTCAGGCATCGCTGACCTGAATCTCCCTCAGAGAGGGGTCAGGGCCTGGGCGGGGGGACCGTCTCTGCAATGACAGCCCCTCCCAGGGGGGCACAGCGGGCAGTGCCGCGGCCCCAGCACAGCGCGAGGTCGGGGAGCCCAGGGGGGCGGCCTGATGGCCCCACGCCGGCCCGGGCTGGTTCGTTCTGTTTCTCGAGCTCAACAGACGCTCCGAGGAGCTGGGTAGTTCTCTGAATTCATCCAGGAGCTTTGGCTGCTGAGGGGCCTGTCAGCACCATGTGGACATCCAGGGTCTATTAGCAGTGGTCTCTGTCCCTCTGTCTGTCTACATCCAGGCCTCCGTTCCCCAGGTGACTCCACGGCCCAGACACCGAACCCCCGGGCCCGCCAGCCCATCATCCCCTGTGGACGCCCCGGTGCAGAGCCTGCCGAAGGGCCGGGAGGCGGAGCCGCCTGGGGGCTCAGCTCGGGGGGACCCGGGCCGGGCCTGTCCCTGCGGTGTCCACGGCCCTCCCGGGGCTGGAGGAGAGCGTGAGCAGGACGGGAGGGTTTGTGTCTCACTGCCCCGTCTGCCTGTGTCACTGTGAGGGTCATTGCTGCTGTCAGCTGACTGACAGAAATAGTCGGCCTCATCCTCGGTCTGGGCCCCGCTGATGGTCAGGGTGGCTGTTTTGCCTGAGCTGGAGCCAGAGAACCGGTCAGGGATCCCTGAGGGCCGCTCACTATCTTTATAAATGACCCTCACAGGAGCCTGGCCCGGCTTCTGCTGGAACCAAGACGTGTATTTTTTATCCAGCAGGTCCCCCGAGCAGGTGATCTTGGCCGTCTGTCCCAAGGCCACTGACGCTGAAGTCGGCTGGGTCAGTTCATAGGAGAGCACGGAGCCTGGAAGAGAGGAGGGAGAGGGGATGAGAAGGAAGGACCCCTTCCCCGGGCATCCCACCCTGAGGCGGTGCCTGGACTGCGCTCTGGGTTCGGGGCAGGCCCAGCCCAGGGTCCTGTGTGGCCTGAGCCTGCGGGCAGCGCCGGGGGGCCGCACCTGTGCAGAGAGTGAGGAGGGGCAGCAGGAGAGGGGTCCAGGCCATGGTGGACGCGCCCCGAGCTCTGCCTCTGAGCCCGCAGCTGGGCTGGGGCCTCTGGGCTCTCTTATCCTCAGAAGGGACGTCTTCATGCAAATCTCCTTCCTGCCCCTCCTGGCCTGGTGACCGGCCCCCTGCTGAGCAGAGAGCTGCTGGCTCCCAGGAGACGTCTCCTGGGGCCTGCCTCCCAGGCCTGTGCCCAGGTGCCCAGACTCTCTGTGGGCTGAGTGAGAAAGCCTGCCCTCCCCCAGCTCTTTCACACATCCTGTGTCTGCTCATGGGGTCGCATTGTGTCTGGGAGACACACAGGAGTCCTCTCTGGGACAAGGTCATCATGTGGAGGGCTGGGCACTACTGGCATTGGGTGCTGAGGGGACCGTGGTCCTGCTGCTGTGAGAGCCGGGATTCCAGCATCAGACACGATGCCACATAGCTCTGGCAGAAGATTCATCATATTTCTTTAAAATTGCATTTATTTATTTATCGACATAGCGAGCTTTCCAGGTGGCTCAGTGGTAGAGAAGTCACTTGCAACGCACGAGGGACATGAGACTCGGTCTGCTCCCGCGTGGGAAGATCCCCTGGAGGAGGGCACGGCGACCCTCTCCAGCATTCTTCCCTGGAAAGCCCCCCGGACAGAGGATTCTGGCGGGAATCTGGTGCTCCTGCCCACGGGGAAGCGAAGCGTTGGACGTCACTGAGTGAATGAGCACACATTTATTGGCCTATACTTGATTGATTTGCAATGTTGTATTAGTTACAGGTTACAGCAAAATGATTCAAATATACGTATATGTTCATATGTATAAATATCCTTTTTGTATCATGCTTTAGAAATAAAATGGGAAAAAAAATCTTCTGTACCTAGACCAAGGCAAGAATTCTTGGACTTGACAGTAACTTCATTATGTGTAGAAGGAAGAAGTCAAGTGGAAACATTAAAATGTAAAGCATTTGTTTTTAGAAAAGTCTTTTTCAGAGAGTTGAAAAATCCAGGAAAGTTTAGAAATTACTTCCTACTCACAGATTCATCAAAAGACTTGTGTATGCATTTCAAAAATTCTCAAAACGTATCAATATGAAAAAAATCCAGTAGGAATGGGGAGAATGTTGTGAAGAGACATTTCTTCAGGAACGTACAGACGCCAGATGAGCAGATGGGACGATGGTCACCACGGGTCATTGGGGGCATGTCAGTCACACCCTCAGGAGACCCCGCTACACACCTGAGCAGATGGACTCAATGTAAATGGCGGCAAAACCCAAGGCTGGCTGGACAGCAGAGACAGGTCGTCCCTGAGTCACAGGAGGGAATGTAAAGTGCCACAGCCACTCTGAGAAAGGGTTCTGCAGCTACCAACACACTCAACACTGGATTCCTGCACAATCTAGAGACTGCGCTCTTAAAATCTATTTCAGGGAAATGAAGACTTAGGTTCCAGTAAATCCCTAGACACCAGAGCGAGCAGCTCCTGACACAGCCACTCAGGCAGCTATGCTCACACACCATCCACATGGTGCTCGAACACCATGAGTCTCTATGCGCTGTTTCTGGGGGTCAGAAGTCTGTGTTCAAGACCCTGCGACCTTGTTTCCCTTGCCAGGGCTCTCCTTGGCTCGCTGAGGGCATCCCCTGGCTCTGTCCTTGCAAAGCCTTGTCTCGGTGGCTCCCGGGGCTGGGCCAGTGCTCCAGGTCTCTTTCATAAGGTCACCTATCCTGTCTCCACAGGGCAGAGTGACCTGGAAGTGGACGCCAGTGTCCACCCTGTTCATCTGTCACTTTCGCAGACGGGGCAGACAGTGGCCTCCCTGAGAGCCTGACCTTGTTGCAGAGATGACCTCTAATGGGTGCTCCATGCTGTATGGCCGCGACTCTGTGGGGGGGACCCCTCACTGGTGCGTCACCATCTCAGCACAGCAGGGAGTGGTCTTCTCGCCTCCCTTTCCCACCGCTGTCCTCCCTCCTGTCTGTCTGTCCTGTGTGTCCATCAGAGGCTCCTGCTGACTGCCTCCGGTTCTCAGCAGCCCAGACCTCGGGGGTGTGGATGGGCTGGGACCCGGGGGGGTGGGTTTGCTCCCTGCTGACGTGCCCCTCCCTCTCCTGGAATGTCAGGAGGACACTCCCCACTTGAGGGAGCTGGAGGGGCTCTTGTTTGGGTCAAAGGCACTGGAGAGAACAGCCCTTCCCTGGAGTGAGGGCCTGGGAGACGGTCCTGTGTCCCCAGTGAGTCCAGGCAGACTCGTGGACAGAGGTCACTGCAGGGTGGCACCCAGATGCCCCGCCTAGCCCTGCCTCCTGCACCCTGTCCATCCCTCATCAGGACACCAGCCTCCTCCTCTCCTGCCCACGGGCATCACCAGGCCTCGGGCAGCTCCTGGACTTTCCCCATCAGCCCTCAGTCATGAGGCCCAGCTGACCTTCCCAATCCAGCCCCGAAATCCCTCGCAGTGGCGGCCAGGTCAGTGCCGAGAGGCAGGGTCCCTGTGGTCAGGACAGCTGCCCCACGTTGACTCAGGGGCCGGGTGTGTGTGAAAGATGCCTGTTTTTCAGATTTCCGACAAACTATGTGGGAACCTCAGGTGCACAGTCCTCCCTCCCAAATGCTTTTGAGGGGTCCCCTGCAGGTGAGACATGGGGCGGGACATGACCTCCAGCTCAGTGTCCCTCCCCATCCCTCTTGCTGGCTCCGTGGCCACGGTGCCGGCCCGTCACGAGGACATCCTGTGGGTGGGACGGGAGCCATTCTTGACAGCAAGGCTGAGACTCTTTCTAGCGGGAGAAACTCAGCCGGGCTCCGGGTCTTCTGGCCACAGACCGCCTCACACGCCCCTCACTCCACGAGGACCCAGCTCTGCTCCCACCATGGGGCCAGGCCCCGTCCTCCCCTGAGGCTCGGTCCTTCCCGCTGAGGCCTCGGTCCCGGCAGAGCTCCACTTCTGCCCCGGGCCCTGAGCCCAGTCACTTGGTGCCTCGACCTCCAGGGTCCCCTGTGGACCCCGAGACCCCGGGCCCTGGCTTGAGAGACCCCACAGGGCCTGGGGGCTCTTGGGGACAGGGTCGTCTCAACTCAGCCCCTCCCAGGGTCAAGGTCCCTCCTGGTCTGAGCTAGCCTCTCCCAGCATCGTCCACACAGGCTTGTGGAAGAGGAAACACAATGTCCTGTTTCTAAACCACTTAAAATTAATGTGTATCTGATCTCCAGCTGGTGAACCCGGGAGAGTCGGGGAGATGGATTTCTGAGGGGAGACTCAGAGGTCAGGGCCCTGTGGACGGACAGGGAGCAGCTCACCCTGGTGCCCGTGGCAGAGGGCACGGAGGGAGGGGCGTGCCTCACTTTGTCTGTGTCACTTGGTGCCCACTTTGGCCACCATCGTTATAGCTGACAGCACAGGTGTAATCAGCCTCGTCGTCAGAACTGAGATTGCTGATGGTCAGGTAGCCGTCAGCCCCAGAGCTGGAGCCGGAGGCGCGGTCGGGGATCCCGTCCCCCGTGGTGACTTTCCCGTCAGTGGTCAGCCTCATCAGATGCCGAGGGGCCTGCCCAGGGCTCTGTTGATGCCACTCACTGTAGACCGTGCTGTGCTCGCCGCTCAGGGCGCAGGTGAGCTTGGCCGAGCCTCCCAGGGAGGAGGACGCAGACGGGGGCTGGGTCAGCGGAGCGCGGAGGCCGGCGGACAGAAAGGCACATGAGGCTGAGGCCGCCCACACTGGGCGAGGGGCCCTCAGGACTGAGCCAGATGGAGGGGCCGGGAGCCCCCCGAGGCCCTGGGCCACACTGACCCACGCTGACCGGCAGGGACAGCAGGTAGAAGGGGACCCGGGCCATGGCGGGAGGCGCGTCCTGAGCTCTGCCCTGAGGCTGCCCAGCTGCACGGGCCTCTCCAGTCCCCGTTTTATCCTTGCCCCTTGCAGCTCCAGAAGGAGGGGCAGTGCATGCAAGCCCACTCCCTGCCCCTGTCCTGGGGCTCAGCTCCTGTCTCAGCCCTGAGCCCAGGGCCTCACTCTGGGGATCCCCTGGCGTCAGAGGCAGGGCTACGTGTGGGTGTCAGAGGGACAGACATTCTCCCCAAGAGAAGTGTGTTCAAGGAAGCACCAGTCATGCCCTTTGCACGAGCCCTGCCCAGGGGACGGGCCCCTGGGAGGGTCGGCAGCCAGGACCCGCAGCGCCCCCTGGTGCCCCAGGACGCTCCTTCAACACAGGGAGGCCTTGTGAGCCCCAGTAGCTGCCAGACCCTCGGGGAGTTGCCTGCATCCCCTCCCCTAGCGTCGTAATAACCCCCAGCGCCCTCCGTGACGGCTCAACCTCTCCCCAGTCTAATGGGCTGGAGCCAGCACCGGGAGAGGACACGACTTCCCCAGAGTCCCCCAGACAGGGACGAGTGGGTCAAGATTCCATCCAGGGCCCTGACCTCAGAGCCTGACCTTTCAGCCCCTTCCCTCCCCTCCCCATCTTCGGGCCCCACAGCTTCTTTCCCTCCCCCACCCGAGGCCTCCTGAGCCCCTCCACTGGCAACCTTCTCCTCTGTATTCAAGTGCCCTGGAACCTACGCCAGCAAAATAGTTCTTTCGGGCCAGCTTTCCTTTTAGATCTAGGCACAAAATAAAACTTCACGACATGTCATGGGGTTCTTGCAAACATCTTCCCACTGAGAGGGATGCTTATAGAAATTAAAGAAAAACAGTATTACCATTTATTTCACAAACAATATTAAAAATGTGCATGATGGCTCAGACCCATCTTTGAAAATTATGGTTGCATTCCTAACTTGCCTTTGAGATGGGAGTCACATGGATACATGTGTAAAAGCCCCCAGTTTCTCAGTGGAACGTAGATTGGCAGCTTCTCCCCAGCAATAACTCTTGGGACCCTCGCTCACCTCCTGGTGGTGATGAGTGTATTCTGCAGGCACAGATACCCCAAGGAAGTCTCGTCCATCTCACTCGCTCAGGCCAGTATGGTGGCTAAAAGCCCAGGTGGGTGGTCCCAATAGAGAAGTGCTGTTCTGAACTATCCAGCAGATTTCAAAGACTGAAGATAGAGCAGTGCAGAATGTCGGAGAAAGCAATGGCACCCCACTCCAGTACTCTTGCCTGGAAAATCCCGTGGATGGAGGAGCCTGGTGGGCTGCAGTCTGTGGAATGGTGAAGAGTCGGATACTACTGAACGACTTCACTTTCACTTTTCACTTTCATGCATTGGAGAAGGAAACGGCACCCCACTCCAGCGTTCTTGCCTGGAGACTCCCAGGGACGGGGGAGCTTGATGGGCTGAAGTGACTTAGCAGCAGCAGTGTAGAATGTATCCAAATTTTCATATTCAATTCATACTGAAACGGTACTTTAAAATACCGGTTTACTGTTTTATTTATGGCGGCGCCGGGGCCTCACTGCTGCGTGGGCCTCCTCCACTCGTGGCGAGCTGGCGCTCGTCCTCGTCGCGGCGCTCCGACTTCTCAGCGCGGAGCACCGGCCCCAGGTGGGCGGGCTTCCGTAGTCTCGGCCTGTGAGCTCAGCAGCTGCCGCGCCCAGGCTCCGAGCGCTGGCTCGGTGGATGTGAGGCGTGGCTTAGCTGTCCTGGGGCTTGCGGAATCTTCCCTGATCAGGGATAGAACTCGCGTCTCCTGCATTGGCAGGTGGATTCTTTCCCACTGAGCTTCCAGGGAAGCTCTTGAAATTATATTTTCAGCTAACTGAGTAAGCACAATCTATCGTGGAAACAGCATCTGTTTTGCATAATTTTTCAAAAGTGTCTCTTGGAAACTTTGAAATTACATATGTGGTTGTTGGTGGTGGTGGTTTAGTTGGCAAGTCTGGCTTTTATGACCCCATGGACTCTTGTGACTCCATAGACTGTAGCCCGCCAGGCTCCTCTGTCCATGGGATTCTCCAGGCAAGAGGACTGGAGTGAGTTGCCATTTCCTTCCCAGGAGATCTTCGCCACCCAGGAACTGAACCCGGGCCTCCTGCACTGCAGGCAGATTCTTTACCAGCTGAGCGATAAGTGAAGCCCTCACATGCAGTTGAAACACAGTCCCACATCAGTCACTTGATTTTCCAAAAGGGAGGAACTTCCCGGCACATTCAGGAAAGGCGGTGTCTAGCTTTGGAAGCACAGTGAGAGGCCGCAGGAAGGCGGTGAGGATCAGGGGCTGGGTGGAGGGAGCAAATAGTTCTGCTAAAGAAGTAAATACACAGAAAGAACTTTGATGGCGCTTGATCCATCTTAAGCACATATGAGTATTTACTCTTATTCCATCTGTTAATATTCATATTCCTTATCCTTAATACAAACCAGAGGATTTGGGATGGTGGGAGTAGGAGTGTGAAGGCTTTGGCACACTTGACAAGGGCCCTGTTTTCTGGCAACACCAATATACACCGCTCCTTGTGGGGAGGGAACCCTCCACACTCACGAACTGAAGTCCTAACCGCAGTGCCTAAGAGTGGGACCTTATTTGGAAACAGTCAATTCAGACATCATCGGTTAAGCTGAGTTCATGTTGGGGTGAGGTGTTCCTCGTCCCATTCAGTGCCTGTGGGTCTCAGGAGCTCTGGTCCAGGAAGCCATCACCCCCTCCCACCAGCCCATCATCCACTCGAGACACCCCGGTGCAGAGCCTGCCTGGAGGGCTGGAAGGCGGGGCCACCTGGGGGGCCCGGGGGACCCGGGCCAGGCCTGTCCCCGCTGTGTCCACAGTCCTCCCAGGGCTGGAGGAGAGCGTGAGCAGGACGGGAGGGTTTGTGTCTCACTTCCCCGTCTGCCTGTGTCACTGTGAGCATCGTCACTGATATCAGCTGACTGACAGTAATAGTCGGCCTCGTCCTCAGCCTGGGCCCCGCTGACGGTCAGGGTGGCCGTGTTGCCCGAGCTGGAGCCAGAGAACCGGTCAGGGATCCCCGAGGGCCTCTCACTAGACTCATAAATGACCAGCACAGGGGCCTGGCCCGGCTTCTGCTGGTACCAGTGAGCATGATAGCTTTCGAAGTCATCTCCCTGGCAGGTGATGCTGGCCGTCTGTCCCAAGGACACGGACACCGCAGGCGGCTGAGTCAGCTGAGAAGCAGCCAGGTGACCTAGAAGAGAGGAGAGGAAGGGGACTGTGAGGAAGGGGTCTCCTCCTCAGGGTCTCCCGTCCCCTGCAGCAGCCCCTGTGCTGAGCTGACGTTCAGGGCCAGCCTGAGCCCTGGTCACTTGGGGGCCGAGCCTGGGGGCCGCACCTGTGCAGAGAGTGAGGAGGGGCAGCAGGAGAGGGGTCCAGGCCATGGTGGATGCACCCGAGCTCTGCCTCTGAGCCCGCAGCAGCGCTGGGCTCTCCGAGCCCCTTTATTCCCTCTCACAGCTTTGCAGGGGGCAGTGAGGGTTTGAGTTTATGCAAATTCACCCCCAGGGGCCCCTCACTGAGAGGCGGGGTCACCACACCATCAGCCCTTGTCTGTCCCCAGCTTCCTCCTCGGCTTCTCACGTCTGCACATCAGGCTTGTCCTCAGGGACTGAGGTCACGTCGCCTTCCCTGTGTCTGACCACATGACCACTGTCCCAAGCCCCCCAGCCTGGGGTCTCCCCTGGACTCCCCAGTGGGGCGGTCAGCCTGGCAGCGTCCTGGCCGTGCACTGAGGCACAGTGCCCTGGGGTTCACTGTGGATGTGACCCTCAGAGGTGGTCACGAGTCCTGAGGGGATGGCCTGTCCAGTCCTGCCAAGCGCTGCTCCTTGGACACCTGTGGACCCGCAGGGCTGCTTCCCCTGAAGCCCCCTTGGGCAGCCCGGCCCCTGACCCTCTGCTCCTGGCCGCGCTCTGCTGCCCCCTGCTGGTGGAGGACCATCAGGGCAGCGGCTCCCCTCCCGCAGGTCACCCCAAGGCCCGGGTCACTAGACAGGGTGTGGACCTGGGAGTCCTGCCTCTGGGCCAGCACAGAGAGGCCACCTACACCGTGAAGTTGCTGTTCCTGTAACCCTGGCTCAGGGCAGAAATGGCCGTGCTGTCCCTTTGGTTTTCTTGGTGGAATGGAGAGTCTGGGACGAGTCTCGCTGCAGCGTCAGGCTCCATAGCAACGTGCGCGATCCCCTAGGGACCCGGCGCGCCTGGCACTGGCATACCAGGCTTGGCACCTGTCCCACCCCAGGAGGGCAGTTCGCTAATGGTGTTCCTGGCAGTTGAGCTCATTTGAGAACTTACACCATTTTCCTCACCACGTGTGCATCAGCAGTATCATCACCCCCCCACCATCTCCATCATCTCTTCTCTTGTTTTTTTTTTTGTCATCTCACAACCTCACACCCTCAGAGTTTGCATCAGTAGCACTTTTGGTTTAGCATAGGGTGCCTCTTTTTAGGAAACTGGGGCTCTCCTGCTGATACCCCTGGGAACCCATCCAGAAATTGTACTGTTGGCTGAACCCCTGAGTTTGGATTCCTGCCGAGGAAACCCTAGGACCTTAAAATTCTCTGAGTCACTCCCATAGTTAGCAACGCTCATTGGGCCTTTTTATACTTTAATTTGGAAAAATATCCTTGAAGTTAGTACCTACCTCCCCATTTACAGTAGGTAAAGCTGCATCCCACTTGAGAACAAGTCCCCAGGTCAACAGAGAGAATGGGATGAGGCCAGGATGGGGCCCAGGGGTCCTGGATTCAAACTCCAGCCATTTAGGGCAAAACTTGACCAGGGAGGGAACGCAGCAGCGGGCGGGGTGGGGGGGAGGGGCTGGTCTGGGAGGAACCATGGCACCCCCAGGGCTTGGGGCCATCCCCACCACATCCTGGCTTTCATCAGAAGCCCCCGCAGCCTGCGTGTGGTGGAGGCAGGGAAGCTGTACTCCAGGTCATGCTGGAGAATATGTGGGGCTGGAGTGCTGCCGGGTCCTAGGGGTCTGGCCAGGTCCTGCTGCCTCTGCTGGGCAGTGGTGATTGGTCCTCATCCTCCTGAGAAGTCACGAGTGACAGGTGTCTCATGGCCAAGCTATTGGAGGAGGCAGTGAGCACTCCCATCCCTGCAGACATCTCTGGGGGGGTCAGTGGTCCTGTAGGTGATCCTGGGGCTTGGACCTGGGGGACGTGAGGCTCAGCCGTTGACTCTCAGACGTGCCAGCTGCGGGTACAGTGGCAGGGGTGGGCAGTGGGGGATACTTAACCAAAGCCAAAATAAGAGGTCATCCAACGAATAGAAACTGACTCACACCCTTTGGTCTGGCACATTCCTTCTTGAAATTTCTTGTGGACAGGATACAGTCCCCGGATAAAAGGATTTCTATCTTGTGTGTGCAATAGAGCTGTAGACACGCTTGGCTGTGATATGTAATCCTTTGAACATGGTATTAAATTCTGTTCACTAACATAAAAGGATTTTTGCATCAATAAACCTAAGGTATATTGTCCTGTCATTTCCTTGTCTTGTAGTGTCTCTGAGTAGGTTGGAAGGTAACCAGCTTCACAAATCGAGTTAGGAATTCCCTTATTCTTCCACTGTCTAATAGACTTTCATAAGATTAGTGTTAATTCCTCTTTAAACCATTGCTATAATCATCACTGTGGCCAGCGGTACTGAAATTTTTGTTAGGATGATTTTTAAAAAATAATTTTGATAGTTTTAGTTTTATCTTCGGCTGTGCTGGGTCTCCGCTGCTGTGTGCGGGCTTCCTCTCGCTTGGCCAGTGGGGGCTACTCTCGCGTTGCGAAGCTCAGGCTTCGGATTGCGGTGGCTTCTCTCGTTGCGAGCGCGGGCTCCAGGGTGCCCGGGCTCGCGAGGTTGCGGCACGTGGGCTCAGTAGTCGTGGGGCGCAGGGTCAGCAGCCTCTCAGGGTGTGTTGTTCCCAGATTGTGGGGCGGTTGAACTGGTGTCCCCTGCGTTGCAAGGTGGATTCTTCGCTGCTGGAGCACCAGGGACGTTCCCTGGAGGCTTTTAATTATGGATTTAAGCTCTCATTAGATGTCTCCTCACATTTCCTATTTCTTTTTGAGTCAGTTTGATACTTTGTGTCTGTAATTTTGTCCATTTTATCCAAGTCATCTAATGTGTTGATATACAATTAGTGGTTAGTCATCTAATTGCTGGTTTACAATTTTGAGAGCATTGTCCTGCAATTCCTTCTATCTGCAAGACTGGCAGTAATATCTCCCCAGAGGAGTCGCAAGCTGAAATGAGATTAATACAGGCGTTTTTAAAAGAATGGACTTCTGTTCTTGCCTTTGCCATAGATCTTATTTCTCAGCCTGACTGTACTCACTGACTGTTTTCACGTCTGTGTGGAGAGCTACCATTAGTATTTCTTATAGTCCGAAGACATCGGGCTCCTGGGCACAGTGAACACACTCCTTTCTGTGGCTATTTTGCAAAATATGGCGTAGCCTAGAGTCATAAGGAATCACAGCTGACAACCGCTGGAACAGAGGGACATGCTAAGCAATGTGAGGGCGGGAAGCTGGAGGGTCCTCTCTGGGGACCATTTAACCAGCTGTAATGGACATTCCAGCCTCTGGGACACGGAGCGCGAGCTGGACCGATGACTGTCATTTCCAGAAGAGAAATCCCAGGAGAGGAGGGTCCTGGGGAAAGGGCCAGGTCTGAGGCTGCAGGCAGCGCCTCGGGACGGGGGACACCTTCTCCAGGAGAGCAGGGGGGCCCACCCGGGCTGCCTGCAGTGATCCCACCAGGAGGAGATGCACCCCTGCAGACCTCTGATAGCACGGCCTCTCCTGAGACACAGGGTCACACCCGGGGCCCTGGAGCCCTCTGAGCCCATAAAGCTTTCCTTTCCTGTCCATCCTGACAGCAATCTAGCTCAGAACAGACATCTCCATTTTCAGCAGGAAAATCCGAGGCCCCCGAGGAGGGAGCGACTGCTCTGGAGGAGCTGGGCCAGGAGCACAGAGGCTGCCTGAGCCGAAGGCTGCCCTGCAGCTGCTCAGAGGAGGCCCGAGTGTGCCCGGGCCAGGCAGGGGCTCTGTGTCTCACTTCCCCGTTGGCCTGTGTCACCGTGAGGGTTATAACTGCTGTCATACGACTGACAGAAATAGTCGGCCTCGTCCTCAGCCTGGACCCCGGTGACGGTCAGGGCGGCCGTGCTCCCTGAGCTGGAGCCAGAGAGCCCGGTCAGGGATCCCCGAGGGTCTCTCACTGAACTCATAAATGACCAGCACAGGGGCCTGGCCCGGCTTCTGCTGGTACCAGTGAGCAAAATTTTCGTCTAGCAGGTCCCCCGAGCAGGTGATCTTGGCCGTCTGTCCCAAGGCCACTGACGCTGAAGTCGGCTGGGTCAGTTCATAGGAGACCACGGAGCCTGGAAGAGAGGACGGAGAGGGGATGAGAAGGAAGGACCCCTTCCCTGGGCATCCCACCCTGAGGCGGTGCCTGGACTGCGCTCTGGGTTTTTGGCAGGCCCAGCCCAGGGTCCTGTGTGGCCTGAGCCTTCGGTAGGGCTGGGGGGCTGCACCTGTGCAGAGAGTGAGGAGGGGCAGCAGGAGAGGGGTCCAGGCCATAGTGGACGCGCCCCGAGCTCTGCCTCTGAGCCCGCAGCTGGGCTGGGGCCTCTGGGCTCTCTTATCCTCAGAAGAGACGTCCTCATGCAAATCTCCTTCCTGCCCCTCGTGGCCTAGTGACCGGCCCCTTGCTGAGCAGAGAGCAGCTGGCTTCCAGGAGGAGTCTCCTGGGGCCTGCCTCCCAGGCCTGTGCCCAGGTTCCCAGACTCTCTCTGGGCTGAGTGAGAAAGCCTGCCCCTTCCTGAGCGGTGCACATGCCCTCTGCCTGCTGAAGGGTCCACTCTGGGCCTGGGGGACGCACAGGCGTCCTCTCTGGGGATGAGGTCATCGTGTGGGGGGCTGGACAGTGCTGGAAGCTGGCTCTGAGGGGACCGTGGTCCTGCTGCTGTGACAGCCTGGATCCCAGCGTTCAGCACAGGGGCCCTGGTCACGTGGCTCTGGCTGAATTTTGGGGATTGTCTTTAAAGTGGTATTTCCTTATTTATTTATATGGAGCTGATTTTCAATCTTGTTAGTTTCCGGTTTTCGGGAAGTGGTTCATGAATTTAACATACATATTCTTTNTTTTTTTTTTTTTTTTTTTTTTAACATTCAAGGTAATAATGATTGTTTTGAGACTTAAATAACTAAATATAAGTATAGGGTATAAAACAATGTCTGTCTCAATAAATTTAAACTAAATAAATGAATGGATGAATGACTCTCAAATCTCAGGACCGGAAGGAGATTTGGGGCAAGCTGGAGGTGGCCCCAATAAATAGCAGTTTTCAACAGGCTCAACCAGGAATACCTGTTAGCCCTCTGTGGAAGGAATGGGGAAGAACCTTGCTCTGAGGAGTGGAGTTTGGTTGGGAGAAGGGGGGAAGTATGGATAGCAAAAAGAGGAAAAACATCATTCAAAAGCTCATTGCCAAAAAAAAAAGCTCACAGACATACAGAACAGACTTATGGTTTCCAAAGGGGAAAGGGTAATAAGGAGAGAACTGGGAGTTTGGGATTATCAGATGCAAACTAGTATATATATAGGATGGATAAACAACCAGGTCCTACTCTATAGCACAAGTAACTATATTCAGTATCCTGTGATAAACCATAATGGGAAAGAATATATGTATGTATAACTGAGTCACTTTTCTATATAGCAGAAATTAACAAAACATTATAAATCACCTATATTTTAATAATTTTTTAATAACCTCTGTTAAATATCCTTCAATGGCTTCCACTTACCCTGACTTATCTTTCTCCTCACCCACAACCCTCATCTCCTCTGAACCAGTCTGCTCATCAGTGCCTGGATAGGCCTAGCACATTTCATGGATGCAGGAAAATGAACCCTCAAGACCCAGCAGCTCCTTCTCACCCTCATGTGGCCCCTCAGGGATCTCCTTCTTCCCCCAGCTCAGCACTTTGCTGCACCACTCATTTTATCCCTTTTCACTGTCACTTTTCAAATAACAGGCTGAGTCTCTGCAACTAGACTGTAAGTTCCACAGGGATAAAGAATATGTATGTGTGTGTGTGTTTATTTTCACATTTTTATATGAATACCTATGTATTCAAGAATATAGTATTGAACTGTCTATATATTTATAGGGCTTCCCAGGTAGCATAGTGGTAAAGAATCCACCTGCCAGTGCAGGAGACACAAGAAACGTGGGTTCAATCCCTGGGTCAGGAAGATCCCCTGGAGGAGGAAATAGCAACCCACTCCAGTATTCTTGCCTGCAAAATTCCATAGAGAGAGGAGCCTGGCAGCTACAGTCCATGGGGTCACAAAGAGTCGGACACGACTGGGCACACACACGCACACACACAGGAATACTGGAGTGGGTACCAGTATTCATCAGGGGCTCTTCCCGATCAGAGACTGAATCCAGGTCTCCTGCTTTGCAGGCAGATTCTTTACCATCTGAGCCACCAGGGAAGCCCCCATTTATGTGCATATCCATTCTTTACCTATATCAATATCCAGATGTAGGTTGAAGTAGAATTATAGTTAGATAGATATAGATAGATTGGCCACAAGAACAACCTCTCCATCCCATGTATGTGCCTCTTTAAATGAGACTTTGCGCCACCCATCAAAAACCAATGTCTGTGTCTCCTTTCCTTGAACCTTGGCCTGCTCTGTGGCTTGCTTTGACAGCTAGACATGAGAACTAGAATACAACAGATGTGCCACTGTATACCTTCCTAGTCTAGGTCTCAACAGTGTTTACAACTCCTGTTTTCACTTGCTGAGATTACAAGTCTGCCATTGCCACATGGCAAAAGCTGAGCTAGCCTTCTTGAAGATCATAGATCCTGGGGAGAGAGCCTGGATGACAACTGGATGGACCACCGGACTGTGAATGAGGTTATTCCAGACCCCCCAGGCCCACCATGTGACTGCAGGGGTATCAGTCACCCCTGGAGAAAGCACCCAACCTAACATCTTGTCTTCTGTTTCCTGGCAGGATATCCTTCCCAAGCTGAGGCCAGCTCGAAGTATCGACCCTGGCCGATTTCAGAGGAAATAAGATGGTTGATGTTTTAAGCCACCAAGTTTGGGGGAAGTTTTGATATAATGCAAAAATATTGATATAGGTGTGTATGTTTAATGTGTCTGTGTGAATAGTTGAATGCTATGTAGATATTACCATCAGAATTGAGTCAAAGACAAATGTCATATGATATTGGTTAACGTGGAATTTTTAAGAAAAAAAAGATACAAATGGACTTATTTACAAACCAAAAAGAGACCCATAGGTAAAGGGAACAAACTTATCGTTACCAAAGGGGAAACAGGGAGGGATAAATTAGGAATATGGGTTTAGCAGATACAAGCTATTATATATAAAATAGATAACCAATGAGGACCTACTGTATATCACAGGAAAATATACTCAATATTTTGTAATAACTTATAAAGATGATACTTTCAGGGATCATTTCTATAGTTAGTAATAACCTATAAGAGAAAAGAATCTGAAAAAGAACAGATATATACTTATAACGGAATCATTGTGCTGTATACCTGAATCTAACACGACTTTGTAAATCAACTATACTTCAATTCTAAAATTCTGTTGAATAGTGATTTTAAAAAAAGAATTAGTTAAATAAATGAGTGGGTGAGTTCAAAGGCTTAATATGTTCCAATTCTGAGTCCATTATACAGAATCTGTTTGGTGGAGCTGACTTTACCCCTTTCTGTCTTCTCTCAGAAAGAGAAAGAAGTAACTGGGATTTGAAAGAAATTTACCTGCTTCTGCTTAGAGATATTAGAGATGTAGAGGAAGGGCCTAACTCATTGCTTTTCCTTCAACTCATGAAAGCCTCCAAAGTGTGGTATCAGGAAAATGAACTAGAAACCGGGAAATAGCTGCTGGGGGCCTTGTTTCACTCCTCATTGGCTGTGTCCTTGAACACGATCGGTTTCCTCTCTCTGAGCTTCAGTTTCCCTCTCTGTGTGAAAACTGTCATTAGAGAGCCGAAAGTCCTCTCTCATCTGTTTGCTGTTGTTGTTCAGTTGCTAAGTGATGTCAGGCTATTTGCGACCCCATGGACTGCGGCAGGCAGGCTTCCTCTGTCCTCCACTATCTCCCACAGTTTGCTCAAATTCCTGTCCATTCAGCTGGTAACATTATGTAACATTACCCAAATTGTTGGTGAGAAGGCTTTAACTCTCTTCATTCACCTCATGGCATATTCCTTTGAGAACTAGTTTCCAATGAGCTTAATTTGGATGGGGAGTGCCTTTGTATTTGAGGGGACAGAAAAATAGGACTCAAAAAAGGGAGCTGAGACCCCTTAGATTTTACCATAAAGCACGATGTAGACACAGCAGATGCAGTTTGGAGGCTGGCTGGAACACCTGGTTATACTGAATCTCAGATTTTGATTCTCTCATGATGATCTGCCTGGCAAACTTCAACTAGAATTTCTAGGAGATGATGGCTTATAAGATGATCCTGAGCAGGCTTCAGAAATAGCTATGGGGAAAGACAGTTTTCATCCTGGTGTCTGACTGGAATATGCAAAGAACAAATTATGCCTGTTTTCACTGCCTGGCATCAGTTGTGATGATTTTTTGATGATGATAATGGTCAGCCATTATGGAAGGTCTATCTTCCCAGTCACCTTACACTGGAGATACTGTTTGTCTCATTTTAAATGTGAAGAAATGGAAACAGAGTGGTGAGGTAAGTTGTCCAGTGTCACATAATTAAGAAGCTCAGTGTCAAGACGTGCGTGCAGGCTCAGTCGTGTCTGACTCTTTGCAACACCATGGACTGTAGCCCGCCAGGCTCCTCTGTCCATGGGATTTCTCAAGCGAGAATACTGGGGTGGGTTGCCATCCCCTCCTCCAGGGGATCTTCCCAACCCAGGGACTGAACCCAAGTATCGTGCATCTCCTCCATTGGCAGGCAGATTCTTTATCACTGGATCAAAGCCAAGGAGCAAATCCAAATGCATCTAATTCTAAAACACAAGCTTTTTCACCATACCATACCGTCCTTGGCACCATCCAGAGTCTTCTGTTTCCTGCCAGAATCTTCTTTTAGGTAAGGGAGGGACTTTTCATAAAACAGGCTTAACACCTAAGTCAGAGGGCTGTTATGAGCACTGAGCAGCCTATGAATGGGGCCATCTTCACATGACTGTTTCATACCAACTTCACATGGAACCTGACTTAGATCCACTCTATTCCCAATCCTATCACTTAAAAAAAGGAGGTATTATATAAGTGAATAAAGATACATCAGTTCAGTTCAGTTCAGTTCAGTCACTCAGTCATGTCCAACTCTTTGCAACCCCATGGGCTGCAGCATGCCAGGCTTCCCTGTCCATCACCAACTCCTGGAGCTTACTCAAACTCATGCCAATTGAGTCGGCGATGACATCCATCCAACACATCCTCCATCATATCCTTCTCCTCCTGCCCTCAACCTTTCCCAGCATCAGGTATTTTCAAATGAGTCAGCTCTTTGCATCAGACGGCCAAAGTATTGGAGTTTCAGCTTCAACATCAGTCCTTCCAATGAATATTCAGGACTGAATTCCTTTAGAATGGACTGGCTGAGTCTACTATGTCTGATGCAGGATACAGGATGCTTGGGGCTGGGGCATGGAGAGGACCCAGAGAGATGTTATGGGGTGGGAGGTGGGAGGGGATTCATGTTTGGGAACGCAAGTACACTCGTGGTGAATTCATGTCAGTGTTTGGCAAAACCAATACAGTATTGTAAAGTAAACTAAAGTTAAAATAAAAATTAAAAAAAAAAATAGAATGGACTGGCTGGGTCTCCTTGAAGTCCAAGGAACCCTCAAGAGTTTTCTCCAACACCATAGTTCAAAAGCATCAATTCTTCGATACTCACCTTTCCTTATAGTCCACTCTCATATCCATACATGACTACTGGAAAAACCATAGCCTGGACTAGACGGACCTTTGTTGGCAAAGTAATGTCTCTGATTTTTAACATGCTGTCTAGGTTGGTCATAACTTTTCTTCCAAGGAGTAAGCATCTTTTAACTTCATGGCTGCAGTCACCATCTGCAGTGATTTTGGAGTCGCCAAAAAATAAAGGATACTGCCACTGTTTCCACTGTTTCTACATCTATTTGCCATGAAGTGATGAGACCAGATGCCATGATCTTCGTTTTCTGAATGTTGAGTTTTAAGTCAATTTTTCACTCTCCTCTTTCACTTTCATCAGAGGCTTTTTAGTTCCTCTTCACTTTCTGCCATAAGGGTGGTGTCATCTGCATATCTGAGGTTACTGATATTTCTCCCAGCAATCTTGATTCTAGCTTGTGTTTCTTCCAGCCCAGAGTTTCTCATGATGTACTCTGCATAGAAGGTAAATAAGCATGGTGACAATATACAGTCTTGACGTACTCCTTTTCTTATTTGGAACCAGTCTGTTGTTCCATGTCCAGTTCTAACTGTTTCTTCCTGACCTGCATATAGGTTTCTCAAGAGGCATGTCAGGTGGTCTGGTATTTCCATCTCTTTCAAAATTTTCCACAGTTTATTGTGATCCACACAGGCAAAGGCTTTGGCACAGTCATTAAAGCAAAAATAGATGTTTTTCTGGAACTCTCTTGCTTTTTTGATGATCCAGCGGATGTTGGCAATTTGATCTCTGGTTCCTCTGTCTTTTCTAAAACCAGCTTGAACATCTGGAAGTTCACGGTTCACATATTGCTGAAGCCTGGCTTGGAGAATTGTGAGCATTACTTTACTAACGTGTGAGATAAGTGTAATTGTGCAGTAGTTTGAGCATTCTTTGACATTGCCTTTCTTTGGGATTGGTATGAAAACTGACCTTTTCCAGTCCTGTGGCCACTGCTGAGTTTTCCAAATTTGCTGGCATATTGGGTGCAGCACTTTCACAGCATCATCTTTCAGGATTTGAAATAGCTCAACTGGAATTCCATCACCTCCATGAGCTTTGTTCATAGTGATGCTTCCTAAGGCCCACTTGATTTCACGTTCCAGGATGTCTGGTTCTAGGTGAGTGATCACACCATCGTGTTTATCTGGGTCATGAAGATCTTTTTTGTATGGTTTTTCTGTGTATTCTTGCCACCTCTTCTTAATATCTTCTGCTTCTGTCAGGTCCATACCATTTCTGTCGTTTTTCAAGCCCATCTTTGCATGAAATGTTCCCTTCATATCTCTAATTTTCTTGAAGAGATCTCATCTTTCCCATTCTATTGTTTTCCTCTATTTCTTTGCACTAATCACTGAGGAAGGCTTTCTTATCTCTTCTTGCTGTTCTTTGTAAATCTGCATCCTAATGGGTATATCTTTCCTTTCTCCTTTGCTTTTTGCTTCTCTTCTTTTCACAGCTGTTTGTAAGGCATCCTCAGACAGCCGTTTTACTTTTTTGCATTTCTTTTTCTTGGGGATGGTCTTGATCCCTGTCTCCTGTATAATGTCATGAACCTCCATCCATAGTTCATCAGGCACTCTATCAGATCTAGTCCCTTAAATCTATTTCTTACTTCCACTATATAATCATAAGGGGTTTGATTTAGGTCATACTTGAATGGTCTAGTGGTTTTCCCCACTTTCTTCAATTTAAGTCTGAATTTGGCAATAAGGAGTTCATGATCTGAGCCACAGTCAGTTCCTGGTCTTGTTTTTGATGACTGTGTGAAGCTTCTCCATCTTTGGCTGCAAAGAATGTAATCAATCTGATTTTGGTGTTGATCATCTGGTGATGTCCATGTGTAGAGTCTTCTCTTGTGCTGTTCAAAGAGGGTATTTGCTATGACCAATGCATTTTCTTGGCAAAACTCTATTAGCCTTTGCCCTGCTTCATTCTGTACTCCAGGGCCAAATTTGCCTGTTACTCCAGGTGTTTCTTGACTTCCTACTTTTGCATTCCAGTCCCCTATAATGAAAAGGACATCTTTTGGGGATGTTAGTTCTAGAAGGTCTTGTAGTCTTCATAGAACCATTCAACTTCAGCTTCTTCAGCATTACTGATTAGGCATAGATTTGGATAACTGTGATATTGAATGGTTTGCCTTGGAAATGAACTGAGATCATTCTGTAGTTTTGGGGATTGTATCCAAGTACTGCATTTCGGACTCTTTTATTGACTATGATGGCTAATTCATTTCTTCTAAGGGATTCTTGTCCACAGTAGTAGATGTAATGGTCATCTGAGTTAAATTCACCCATTCCAGTCCATTTTAGTTCGCTGATTCCTAAAATGTTAATGTTCACTCTGCCATCTCCTATTTGACCACTTCCAGTTTGCCTTAATTCAGGGAGCTAACTTTCCAGGTTCCTATGCAATATTGCTCTTTACAGCATTGGACCTTGTTTCCATCACCAGTCCCATCCACAACAAGGTGTTGTTTTTTCTTTGGCTCTGTCTCTTCATTCTTTCTGGAATTATTTCTCCACTGTCTCCAATAGCATATTGGGCACCTACCATCCTAGAGAGTTCCTTTCAGTGCCCTCTCTTTTTGCCTTTTCATACTGTTCACAGGGTTCTCAAGGCAAGAATACTGAAGTGGTTCAGATACATAAATGGCTCCAGAAGCTTGGAGCCTTCATCTGAAAACTCCTAAAATTTGACTTCAGCTCCTCCCAAACCAAAAGCAGTCAGAGGATCACTGCAATATTGGCCACATGGACAAGGAAATATAGGACATGGTCCCTATCCCCAGGGAACATAAAGTCAACTAAAAACACACAAAATATAAATTTGAGCTTTGTGGTACTAACTTCAAGTATAAGATGAATGAGAAAGGAAAGGTCTTTAAGGATTGGAGGGGAAAGGCAAAATAAGAGTTTTGGAACAAAATAAGAGCCTTTGAATTGAGCCTTGAAGGAAAAATTGTTTGGTCAAGAGAAGAAGGAAGGGCTTACTTAGCAGTGGGAGTAGCAGGAGGGAAAGCCTAGGAGCGAGGAGGATGTGCCGTGCTCAGTCACTAAGTCGTGCCTGATTCTTGGCAACCTGATGGACTATAGTCTGCCAGGCTCCTCTCTGTCCATAGAATTTTCTAGGCAAGAATACTGGAAGAGGTTGCCATTTCCTCTTCCAGGTGATCTTTCCAACCCAGGGATCAAACCTGAGTCTCCTGCATTGGCAGACAGAGTTTTTACCATTATTCTACCTGGGAAACCCAGAAGGGAGGAGAGTAGAATGTAAACCTTTTGGGGTCTGGGAGCTAGGAGGAGAAAAGCACGAGTGGCTGCATAGTGAGCAAGAAAGCCAGAGATCAGCAGAAGGTACACATGTTTGACACCCAGGCAGCATCCACCCATCCATCACACTTTCTAGAAGGCTGAGTCATGCTTTCTACCCACACAAACTCACAGAGACAGATATATGCATGTGCACGCGCACGCGCACGCGCACGCACACACACCCTACTTTTTGTTCCTGTCAGAAACCAGCCTGTGAGACTGCTGTGGATTCCAGAGGAGGGTGGGGAGGACCAAGACAGCAGATTGCTGAGGCTCTAATTACATATCTTTGAGGTGGAAATTTAGTAAAACCACAGACTTGGAACAACATAAAAGTGCATAAAACAGCCTCATCCGTTCATTATGCAAAGGAATTGCTCATTTATGGAGCCTGGATTACAGTAGAGAGCTTATAAAGCGAGCAGATAGTGCTTTATGGATTCCCATGAGCACCAGCACATTCTTATCGTGGAGCGCACACCTGTTGGATGCAGCCGAACCAATGCATGCGGCGGCCCCCCCGCCACTGAGGGACGGCGTCCCGGTGCCACCCCCAGGAGTGATGAGGAGGGACTAGGACCGAAAAGGAGCTCCCCGAGGGTGCACTGCATTTAATCATCCTGAGATCATAGAGAAAAACTTCACCGGAAGAGCCATCTATTATGATTTAAAATAATATAAATCTTTAAGATTATCGTGTATGTGTTCTCAGTCGCGTGTGACTCTTTGCAACCCCCTGGACGTAGCCCTCCAGGCTGCTCTGTCCGTGGGATTCTCCAGACAAGAATCCAGAGTGGGTTGCCATTTCCTCCTCCAAGGGATCTGCCAAACTCAGGGACTGAACCCACGTCTCCTGCATTGGCAGGGGAATTCTTTACCACTGGATTATCATACGGGGGGCAAAAAAAAAAAAAAAAACTTAGGAAAAGGAGAAGATGCTTAGTCACTAACAGAGTCATCTATTGGTGATTCAAGGAATTCCCTGGAACTTGCGTCCTCCAGTTTAAAAAAAAAAAATCTTGAATCTAACTCATTCTAGTTTCCCTTTTTTAAATATTTTGTTGCCTACTTTCCTTTTCCTTTACATAAAATTGCTTTGAGGAATGATTAAGTCTGCAAAAGAACATTTCTCAAAGTATGTTCTTATGGAATACCAATTTACAAGGGGAAAAAAAATGTTTGGTGATTAAATACATTAGGGAAACTTTAAATTAAATTCACACTCCATACCACTCCCTTTGTAATGTATATGAACATTCACATTAATGTGTTACAGACTCTCAAAAGTCTTGCAATAAAGCAATTTGAAGTTAACTTATACTCAGTGTTTCTAAAATTTAAGTAATCAAGAAAGCTGACAACCCACTGCAGTATTCTTACAGGAACAGTCCATGGACAGAGGAGCCTGGCGGGCTGCAGTCCATGGGGTTTCATGACTGAGCACACACGTGAGGGTGGAGGGAGATGGGTTGTAGTAATAAACTGGTAGAACTGGAAAAAAAAAAAAAAAAAGAAACCTGATGATTTTTTGTTAGTTTGCTTTATGTGATTTTTTATTTAATAAAACATCTATTTTCATCCTGAGGAATCAGTGTTTTATATAAAAAGCTTTGCGAAATAATGACTTTTTTGGCTGATTTTTCAGTTTCTGTATTTGGATATAAATTTGAAGATTGTTCAGTGATTTTTCAAGACCTATTTCTTGATCCTTTTATTTTAGTGCAGCCTGATAACATTCTGCCCTAATCCTATTATACAGAATTGCATTACTTACCCATAAAGAGATTTGATTACTAGGTTTCTGGGTGGAACTAGGGGACTCTTGAATCACAGGATTTCTGAGACTTAAAAAGTCACACTCTGGTCCCCAGAGAGGGAAATAGAATCAGAACACACCTGTGTACCAACGTGAAGACATATTACGTATCAGAGTGTCCTGTGTATGTATGTTTAAAAATGATAGTGAAACTGGATACAACACAAAAGCCCATCCATAGATAAATGGATAAATCAGCTGTGGTATATCCATATAGTGGAATGCTACCCATCAATCAAATGGGTAAACCGCGATGCAAACATCATGAATCAACATCATCATGTTGGCTAAAAGAAGAGTGCATACTATAAAATTCAGTCACAAAAAGTTCTAGGAAATACAGACTAAGGTATAATGAAAGAAATGGGCTTCCCGGGTGGCTCAGTAGTAAAGAATCCACCTGCCAAGGCAGGAGACATAGATTCAATCCCTGGGTTGGAAAGATCCCCTGGAGAAGGAAATGGCAACGTGCTCCGGTATTCTTGCCTGGAGAATCCCATGGACTGAGGAACCTGGCAGGCAACAGTCCATAGGGTCACCAAGAGTTGGACACAACTAAGTGACTGAGGACACATACACACATAGTGAAAGAAAGCAGATAAGGGGTTGCCTGGGAATGGGAGCAGAGGGAAGGAAGGGGCGCCGGAAAACTTCAGGCATGGGCAATGGAAATGTTGAGCATTACTTTGCTAGTAATAACCTCTACTAGCTTTGTGCATAGTGATGCTTCCCAAGGCCCACTTGACTTTGCACTCCAGGATGTCTGGCTCTAGGTGAGTGATCACACCCCTGTGATTATCTGGGTCATGAAGATCTTTTTTGTATAGCTCGTCTGTGTATTCTTGCCACCTCTTCTTAATATCTTCTGCTTCTGTTAGGTCCATACCATTCTAACCTTTATTGTGCCCATTTTTGCATGAAATGTTCCCTTGGTATCTTTAATTTTCTTGAAGAAATCTCTAGTCTTTCCCAGTCTATTGTTTTCCTCTATTTCTCTGCATTGACCGCTTAGGAAGACTTTTTTATCTCTCCTTGCTATTCTTTGGAACTCTTCATTCAGATGGATATATCTTTCCTTTTCTCCTTTGCCTTTTGCATCTCTTCTTTTCCCAGCTATTTGTAAGGCCTCCTCAGACAACCATTTTGCCTCTTTGCATTTCTTTTTCTTGGGGATAGTTTTCATCAGTGCCTCCTATACAATGTTATGAACCTTTGTCCATAGTTCTTCAGGCACTCTATCTATCAGATCTAATCCCTTTAGTCTATTTGTCACTTCCACTGTATAACTGTATGGCATTTGATTTAGGTCATACCTGAATGGTCTAGTAGTTTTCCCTACTTTCTTCAACTTGAGTTTGAATTTTGCAATAAAAATTTCTTGATCTGAGCCACAGTCAGCTTCCAGTTTTGTTTTTGCTGACTATATAGAGCTTCTCCATCTTTGGCTGTAAAGAATATAACCAATCTGATTTGTATTGACCACATAGTGATATCCACGTACCCAACTTGCCTTGATTAATGTTTCTGGTTGTCAGTGATTTTTAGACAAAGTTGGTCAGCAAGTTAGTGAATGAGTTCAGGGCTGTGATAAATGCCATTTGCAGACATTGGCTCCTAAGTCCCTTTATTGATCACTCAGGCAAAAGGAACTGTTTTTCTATTATTATTTTGTCATCAGTGGAAGAGGCCTTGAAAGAATTTCATCTGGTTTTTAGAAGTTTCAGAGATGCAAAGCAGTCTGTCCATTGACTTGTCATTGATGACAGTTTCTCCAGAGGTAGTATGGGCTAGGGGACAAGACTTCACTGATCAAACCTTGGCTCATCCTCACTGGCTGAACATTCTTGGTGTGGTCATTTCATTTTTACTGTGTCTTTGGGAAATCAGACACTTCAGAGATGTAACAGATTTAAAGGACTAAAAAGACAGCCCACCTCGGAGAAACTCAAGCTGGAAAAGAGTCTCATTTCTAAAATGAAAAAGTGGGAAAATTCCTTCTTATTCTGGCAGCTGAATTTTTCTATACAAGAGAGAATGATATTGTGGGCATTTTAAATGGGTGGATAAGAGTTTGAGGAAGAAAAAAAAGAGAGGAATGGGGACAAAAATGAGAATTGGCCACAGGACAGATCTTTGACAAGATCTTGAGCAAATTCATAGCTCTGAGTCTCCTCTGCAAACTAGAATAATTAGTAACCACACTGTCATTTTCAAAAGCAAATTAACAAAACATTTGAAAAATTTTCCAGTGCAATGCCCAGTACATATTAAGAGCAAAATGTCATTTTCTTTCCCACCTTCCAGACACAAGTAGCCTATTAAGCATTCTGCTAGGAGGAGGCCCATAGCTTCACTGGCATATACAGTCCTGCTGTTGTTGTTTAGTCACTCAGAGTGTCTGATTCCTTTGTGACACAATTGACTGTAGCTGGCCAGGCTCCTCTGTCCATTGAATTTTCAGGCAAAATTGTTTTTGCCCAGAGTGAGTTCCCACTTCCTTCTCCAGGGCATCTTCCCAATCCGGGGTCTGAATCTGTGCCTCCTGTATTGCAGACAGATTCTTTACCACCAGGAAAGCCCTATGTAAAGGTCTGTGTATCCAGAGCTGATTCAGTGGCACTGCTTAAATCCTCCCCAAACCATGAGGCTCCTAGATCTCTATCCACGCTTAACTAATCCACTTAAGGCATCTTTCCCTAGTGACCCATTGCCTCTGGGACTGACCCCACAAATGTAGCAGGGCTTTCTCCCACCACCACAGGGCTCTTTCCTTCCATTTCCCTTCCATTTCCTCTACAGGGACGCCTCTGACTTTCTGACCTCTGCTGCCCACCATCTGCACTCCCATCTTCAACCTTGCTTCCTTTCATTCTTTTCCCTCCTTCCTTTTTAAGGACAGCCCAGGTCTCAGGTACCTCCAGAGATCAGGCTGATGAGAACAGGTGGGTGATGTCAAATAAGGGGACAGGGCTTTGTGTGTCTCAATAAATTAAGTCTATTAGAACAGGATGGCTCTTTACAGTTTGCATTAGTTTCCTGAGGGCTGCCATCACAAAGTCCCAAAAACCAGATGGCTGAAGACAACAGGAAGTGTCGTGACACTTCTGGAGTCCAGAAGCCTGAACTCATGGTGTCAGCAGGGCTGTGCTCTCTCTGACAACTCAAGGGAGACTCCTCCCTCACCTCTTCCAGCTTCTGCTGCATCAGTTCTCAGTTGCTCAGTCATACCTGCAGAGAAGGTAATGGCACCCCACTCCAGAACTCTTGCCTGGAAAATCCCATGGGTGGAGGAGCGTGGTGGGCCACAGTCCATGGGGTCGTGAAGAGTCAGACACAACTGAGCAACTTCACTTTCATGCATTGGAGAAGGAAATGGCAACCCACTCCAGTGTTCTTGCCTGGAGAATCCCAGGGACAGGGGAGCCTGGTGGGCTGCTGTCTATGGGGTCGCACAGAGTTGGACATGACTGAAGCGACTTAGCAGCAGCAACAGCAGCAGTCATATCCAACTCTTTGTGACCCCATGGACTGAAGCCCACTAGTCTCCTCTGTCCATGGGATTCTCCAGGCAAAAATACTGGAGTGGGTTGCCATTTCCTACTCCAAGAGATCTTCTTGACCCAGGGATCCAACCTGTGTCTCCTGCACTGCAGGCAGATTCTTTACCACTGAGCCACCAGGGAAGTCCGCTTCTGATGACCACTGGCAATCTTTGGCATCCTCATCTGGAGACTTACCACTCTAATCCCTGCCTCCACTATCATATGGCATTCTCCCTGTGCATCTTTCTGTCCCCAAGTCTCTGTGCCCTTTCTTTTCTTATAAGGACACCAATCATGTTGGATTAGGCTTTACCCTAATCCACTATGAACTCCTTTTAACTTAATTTTGTCTGCAAAGACCCTATTTCCAAATAAGGTCACATTCTGAAGTCTGGATGAGACACTATTCAATCCAGTGTAAGGTTCTCAATGTCCAATCCACCAAAAGAAAATAATCCTAGAGACTGAAGTGAATTGGTCTAGATTATAGCCCCACTTAATGACAGAGCTGAGAAGTTCTGGCCTTTTGCTTCCATACCCAGACTGATTTCTAAGGCACCAATATGTCTCTCCATCTGTAACATACTCAGTCGTGTTTGACTCTTGCAACCCCATGGACTGTAGCTCGCCAGGCTCCTCTGTCTATGGGATTCTCAAAGCAAGAATACTGGAGTGGGTTGCCATGCCCTCCTCCAAGGGATCTTCCTGATCCAGGGATGTGTCTCTTATGTCTCCTGCATTGGCAGGCAGGTTCTTTACCACTAGTACCACCTGGGAAACCCATATTTCTAATGAGCAACAACTTGGCTCCAAGCTCAGAATGGGGAGGGAGGATGCTTTTGTTTTGGGAAGCTCCCTAAATTATGAACTAGGCTTATAATAATAATAGCCACTGTGTACTGGGCTTTGGAGGCATGAGCTCTAATCTCTATGACAATGGTTAACACACTCAGAGAGCTTACAGTGGGCCAGTCACTATTCTTAGCACTGAAATGTGTATTAATGTGCATTAACTTATTTAATCCTCCCACAAGCTAAAGTCTGTCTGAAGCCAAAGCCCACGCCCTTCCTCCCACACCAAGTTGCCTTCAGTGAGAACTTGGAGTGCACATGGCACTTTAATTTTTTTTTTTCTTTCCTGACTGCTTGGCATGTGGGATCTTAGTTCCCTGACCAGGGATCAAACCTGTGCTCCCTGCATTGGCAGCTTGGAGTCTTAACCATTGGACCACCAGGGAAGTCCAAACAAGGCACTCTGGAAAATGTCTGCCCACCCCCACCAAATGTCAGTGAGTTGTTGAAAACTCAGTTGGAATTTGAAAATTCCTAGGCTGGGAATGAGGTAACCACATAGGACAGTTGTCTATCCAAAGGCCAGCTGCCAGCCTTAGCTGGGAACCTTCCAAAGCCAAATCTTTAGATGAGCCTACAGATTGAGACAAGGAGTGGTCAATTAAGCCCGTTCCGGCTGACTGCTGTGGTTTCTGGCCAGGAGAGCCAACAGATGTTCATCAGCAGCCCCTGCTGGTCAAGGTACAGATGTGGGACTAATTTCTCTAGCCTGATGCAGCTTTGAGATGAGGAAGGGCAGAGAGGAGGAGAGCAGCTCAGATATTAAGGACCGCTGGTTAGATCCCAGTGGTTTGCCACTCATTACATGCTGGGGACCATGGGTAGTAATTAACTATTACCCAATGGCATCAATTAAAGCCAAGGAAAGAGCTCAGTGTGATGCACTGACTCTCGGAGAGGGAGTGCAGAAGGAGGCGATGGCCATCTCCTCCAGGGCATTTGGAGATAGGAAGTGCTTTGGGATGCCATGGAGAATAAAAGGCGGCTTTCCTGGTAGCTCAGACTGTAAAGAATCTGCCTGCAATGCAGGAGGCCTGGGCTCAATCCCTGGGTTGGGACGATCCCCTGGAGAAAGGAATGGCAATCTGCTTCAGTATTCTTGCCTGGAAAATTCCATGGAGAGAGGAGTCCATGGGGTGGCAAAGAGTCAGATAGGACTGAGCAGAGAGAGGGCATCAGAGGATGAGATGGCTGGACAGCATCATCAATGCAATGGACATGAACTTGGGCAATCTCTGGGAGATGGTGAGGGACAGGCAGGCCTTGCATGCTGCAATCCATGGGTCAAGAAGAGTTGCACATAACTAAGCGACTGAGCAAAAACAACAGCAGAGGATAAAAAAGGAGCTGGTGTTTCCTTTGCCTCTGCCACTCCTTTTGTAATGATAGTCCTTATTTGAAGAAAGGCATTTGTGAAGGATTCAGGCTCTGGAGAGGATTCGTTTTGAGGTCACACCCTGGGTTGCTATACCAGGTTTTTGGAGGAGTCTGAACATACTTTGCCGACTAAGGTCAGATTAGTCAAGGCTATGGTTTTTCCAGTGGTCGTGTATGGATGTGAGAGTTGGACCATGAAGAAGGCTGAGTGCCAAAGAATTGATGCTTTTGAACTGTGGTGTTGGAGAAGACTCTTGAGAGTCCCTTGGACTGCAAGGAGATCCAACCAGTCCATTCTGAACAAGATCAGCCCTGGGATTTCTTTGGAAGGAATGATGCTAAAGCTGAAACTCCAGTACTTTGGCCACCTCATACGAAGAGTTGACTCATTGGAAAAGACTCTGATGCTGGGAGGGATTGGGGGCAGGAGGAGAAGGGGACAACAGAGGATGAGATGGCTGGATGGCATGACAGACTCGATGGACGTGAGTCTGAGTGAACTCCGGGAGTTGGTGATGGACAGGGAGGCCTGGCGTGCTGCAATTCATGGGGTCGCAAAGAGTCGGACACAGCTGAGTGACTGAACTGAACTGAACTGAACTGAACATATGGCTACTTGTTTCTACTTGGCTCATTGAGAGAATAGAAGTTCTTCTTTCATCTGTAAGGAAACTAAAAAAACAGCCAAGAGCACTGACCTGGAGTCCTGAGACCTGCGGGGAGCGCTCCGCAGAAAGAGAGAGAGGCAGTGGAACTTCCCTCAGCAGAGAGCTGAGGGGTCCCAAGGAAAGGTGAGTCTGCTGTCCGCCAACCCAGCCCCCCGGCGAGCGAAAGACAATCAGACGCGACAGGGGTTCCGTCTAGTGCGGTTTCACTTTATTGTTACAAACTCCCTGCTTATAAAGGCAAGCGGGGAGGGGTTTGCAAGGGAATCTCCATAGTTACACCAACCACGTTAAAGGTCAAATCGTCATGTGTCATCATTATAATGGGAATCTATGATGATCTACGTGCACAGAAATCAAGAGAACCAATCAGAAGTTTTGACAGACAGCATAGACTACGCCCCCATCTCTTCCGCCAGGCGCCATCTTAATTTCCATCCTCAATGCTAGCCTTTTTCTTTTTCAAGGTTTCCCATGTAGGGCCCAACATCTCCCCCTTTTTTATTTTATTTAAGCCCCCGAGACATTTGTATTGATGCTCTGTAGAGCAAGGCGTAAAGCTGTAGGTGGCCAGCCTCCAGCCTCGCCAGCCCCTCTCGCGGCTGTGCCTGTCTTAGGTTGCCCTCCTCTGAGGGTCTTACCCGTCATTGGCTATCCAGCC
>SJYQ01004952.1:42395-90384 GCA_006410935.1 Redunca redunca
CATTGTTCTTCTGACTTTGAATTGGGGGTACCCATATCAGTGACATGTTCCTCGCTCCGTGCAAAGCAGAGCTTGAGGGCTGAAATGGTCAGACAGAACCCTAACGGGGGCTCCTTACCGTATTGAGCCTCTTGCTGCCTAGCAAGGGTTTGTACTCTATCCCAAGTGTCCCAAGAGAACAGATTGGCTGAAGTAACCCAGGGGGCCAACCGTACAATGGTCCCCCAGACCTTAATGGCCTGAGCGTCAGAAATCTCAAGTCCCCTGCTTATGAGCATATATCTCAGTGCCCTGAGTGCGGGCTCATCAGATTTACCAATGTTATTTCCCATGTTGCCAAGAGAGAATAGAAAGAAAAGTCACTGAGGACAACCACCAAAATTCCTACCGGGAGTGGTGGCGGCCAGAAAGTTGGGCTTGTGGTATGCTTTTGAAACTATGTGCCTGCGTCGTTGCACGGAAGTTTTCTTGCTGGGGGCGGGCACCCTAAAGGTTTCTAGCCCGTTCCGTGACCCCCTTATCCTGTCACGGGAGTCTTCAAGTGGCAGGCGCCCTAATGGCTTTTAAGTGCCTGACCCGTGCCCACAGGGAAGATTTTAGGCCACGTCCTCAGTTAAGAATGAAAGAGAGTTTCACCCGATTGGGCTCTAGTTACTGAGGCTCACTTGTTGCAGGGCCTTCAGAGTCCGCCAGAGTGTAGCCCTAGCCAGGACTCGTCAATTACCTCTGCAACCATTCGCCTGTTCACTGAAACTCCGGAAGAAAAGGAATTCAGGACAGATCAGAAGGAAGAAAAGTCAGAGTTTGCTACTTCCCTCAAAGAGGAGGGGGACCCACCTTGAAGTCCGGATTGCCTTGGGCGATACTCCTCAAGGGGAGCTCCGTGCTGCGACCAGCTTGGGGTCCCTCGTCGCTCCTTCTTTCAGAGCCGCACGGTGTCACTACCTCCGTCCGTCTGCTTCGCGTGCCCCACGTTGGGCGCCAGTTTCTGCGGGGAGCGCTCCGCAGAAAGAGAGAGAGGCAGTGGAACTTCCCTCAGCAGAGAGCTGAGGGGTCCCAAGGAAAGGTGAGTCTGCTGTCTGCCAACCCAGCCCCCCGGCGAGCGAAAGACAATCAGACGCGACAGGGGTTCCGTCTAGTGCGGTTTCACTTTATTGTTACAAACTCCCTGCTTATAAAGGCAAGCGGGGAGGGGTTTGCAAGGGAATCTCCATAGTTACACCAACGACGTTAAAGGTCAAATCGTCATGTGCCATCATTATAATGGGAATCTATGATGATCTACGTGCACAGAAATCAAGAGAACCAATCAGAAGTTTTGACAGACAGCATAGACTACGCCCCCATCTCTTCCGCCAGACGCCATCTTAATTTCCGTCCTCAATGCTAGCCTTTTTCTTTTTCAAGGTTTCCCATGTAGGGCCCAACAGAGACCTGACCTGGAGCCCACAACAGCTTCACCACCATCTTGTCACATGACTTTGGAGAAACCCTTTAACCTCGCTGTGTGTGAGATTCCTCCTTTCTCAAGTGATGATAACAGTGCATGTTTGATCCATTTCTGTGGGCTATTGTGAGAGTCAAATAGGACAGTATACACAAAAGCGTTTTGAAAAGTCCAGTTTTAGTTGTTGTCGTTCAGTCACTCAGACATATCTGACTCTTTGCAACCCCAAGGACTGCAGCATGCCAGCTTCCCCGTCCTTCACTGTCTGCCATAATTGGCTCAGACTCATGTTCATTGAGTTAGTGATGCCATCCAACCATCTCATCCTCTGTCATCCCGTTCTCCTCCTGCCTTCAATCTTTCCCAGCATCAGGGTCTTTTCCAATGAGTCAGTTCTTTGCATCAGATGGCCAAAGACTGAAGCTTCCACTTTGCCATCCATCCTTTCAATGAATATTCAGGATTGATTTCCTTTAGGAATGACTGGTTTGACCTCCTTGCCATCCAAGGGACTCTCAAGAGTCTTCTCCAGCACCACAATTTAAAAGCATCACTTCAGCACTCAGCCTTCTTTATTGTCCAACTCTCACATCCACACATGACTACTGGAAAAAACATAGCTTTGACTTGCAAACCTTTGTCATAGTGGGGAAAAAATGTACCAATGACTAGGAGCCCAAAGGAGCTGCTCAGCCATAGCTAACCAGCTGTGGGAATCTGGGGAAGCCATCATTAAACTCTAATAGTGCATCACAGCCTTGGGTTACAGAGCTTCTGCAAATCTAACCAAAGTAATGGACTTACAATCCCAGAAAAAATGCCCAAGGAGGCAGTAATGTTTGCACACCACCTCTGCTGCCAGTGACTCTGAGATTCTTGATGTCTTATTGCAGAAAGAATTCAGTGAGAGACGAAGTTACAGGTAAGAACTGAATCTGTTTAGAGAGAAACACACTCCACAGACAGGGTGTGGGCCATCCCAGAAGGTGGGAGAGCCCCAAAATACGGTGTGGTTAGTTTAGTGGGCTGGGTAATTTCTCTTTTTTGTAAATTATTTGTTTATATTTGGCTGTCTTGAGTCTTTGTTGCTGTGTGCAGCCTTTCTCTAGTTGCAGCAAATGGATCTGCTCTTCCTTGTGCTGCACGCGCATCTCATTGCAGTGGCTTCTCTCGCTGTGGAACACGGGCTCTGGGCGTGCAGACTTCAGTAGCTGCAGCACCTGGGCTCAGTGCTTTCAGCCTCTGGGCTTAGTTGCTCCACAGCATGTAGAATCTTCCCAGACCAGAGACTGAACCCACGTTGCCTGCATTAGTAGGCAGATTCTTGTCCACTCTGCCACCAGGGAAGTCCCTAGGCTGGGTAATTTCATAGGCTAAGAGTGGGAGAATTGTTCCAATTATTTCAGGGAATGGGGAGGTGGACTTCTAGGAACTGGACCAGCACCCACTTTTTGGCCTTTTTTGGTTAGCCTCAGAATTGTCATGGTGCCATTTAGCTTGATCAAATTGCCAACATCCGCTGAATCATTGAAAAAGCAAAAGAGTTCCAGAAAAACATCTATTTTTGCTTTATTGACTATGCCAAAGCCTTGGACTGTGTGGATCACAATAAACTGTGGAAAATTCTGAAAGAGATGGAAATACCAGACCACCTGACCTGCCTCTTGAGAAATCTATATGCAGGTCAGGAAGCAACAGTTGGAACTGGACATGGAACAACAGACTGGTTCCAAATAGGAAAAGGAGTACATCAAGGCTGTATATTGTCACCCTGCTTATTTAACTTCTACGCAGAGTACATCATGAGAAACTCTGGGCTGGAAGAAGCACAAGCTGGAATCAAGATTGCTGGGAGAAATATCAATAACCTCAGATATGCAGATGACACCACCCTTTTGGCAGAAAGTGAAGAGGAACTAAAAAGCCTCTTGATGAAAGTGAAAGGAGAGTGAAAAAGTTGGCTTAAAGTTCAACATTAGAAAACAAAGATCATGGCATCTGGTCCCATCACTTCATGGCAAATAGATGGGGAAACAGTGGAAACAGTGTCAGACTTTATTTTGAGGGGCTCCAAAATTACTGCAGATGGTGACTGCAGCCATGAAATTAAAAGACGCTTACTCCTTGGAAGGAAAGTTATGGCCAACCTAGATAGCATATTGAAAAGCAGAGACATTACTATGCCAACAAAGGTTTGTCTAGTCAAGGCTATGGTTTTTCCAGTGGTCATGTATGGATGTGAGAGTTGGACTGTAAAGAAAGCTGAGCACTGAAGAATTGATGCTTTTGAAATGTGATGTTGGAGAAGACTCTTGCGAGTCCCTTGGACTGCAAGGAAATCCAACCAGTCCATTCTGAAGGAGATCAGCCCTGGGATTTCTTTGGAAGGAATGATGCTAAAGCTGAAACTCCAGTACTTTGGCCACCTCATGCGAAGAGTTGACTCATTGGAAAATACTCTGATGCTGGGAGGGATTTGGGGGCAGGAGGAGAAAGGGACGACAGAGGATGAGATGGCTGGATGGCATCACCGACTCGATGGACATGAGTTTGAATGAATTCCAGGAGTTGGTGATGGACAGGGAGGCCTGGCATGCTGTGATTCTTGGGTTCACAAAGAGTTGGACATGACTGAAAGACTGAACTGAACTGAACTGAATATATTACAGTGAGCTTTTGATGATACTAAGGGTCTACTGGAAGTTGACTCATCTACCATCTTGTACCTAGTTGGAAGTTTGTCATGTTATCAGTTTCTGTCATGTCCTATATGAATATTCATCATGTCCAATAAATATTCATTAGAAGGACTGATGCTGAAGCTGAATCTCCAATAGTTTGGCCACCTAATGCGAAGAATAGACTCACTGTAAAAGACCCTGATGCTGGGAAAGATTGAGGGCAGGAGGAGAAGGGGGCAACAGAGGACAAGTTGGTTGGATGGCATCATCAACCTAATGCACATGAGTTTAAGCACACTCTGAGAAATGGTGAAGGACAAGGAAGGCTGGTGTGCTGCAGTCCATGGGGTCACAAAGAGTCAGACACAACTGAGCAACTGAACAACAACAATAAATGGCCATGTCATCCTTTTAAAGATTGTGCCCTGCCCCTTTCCTCCTGCTTCATCAGAAGCTTCCTGACCTCTCTAGGCCTATATATTGGCCTCAAGCAAGTCCTTAGACCCCTAGATTGAAAGCATGCACCCAGTAGCAGGCATACAATTCCTGCAGCCCAGATCTGTTAAAATACCTTGAGAAAGAGCATCTCATTGTCACTGGGGACCATTCCCAGCAGATTGAAAATGAGAAAATAAGTTTTTTCTGATATTTAGCAGATGATCATCAAAGTAATACTGCACAGGATCTAAATCCATTTCAAGCAGTACTTGAGGGCTGAGTATTAACACAACACTTTGCTGAGCATGTTCTAAGCTTCAGCTAGTTCTTCAGCTTACTGTTCCATATGCCACCATCTCCTTCCTGTCTTTCAGAAATTCATCAAAATCTCTGGGCACAGAGAGCCATCCCTGCTGTTCTCAGCACAGTCATGGATTGATTTCCTTTTTATATCTTTGCTGTCATTTCAGCAGGATTTGGGAGGCAGGGGAGGAAAGCATGTGAACTCAGTTTAGAGCCAGAAGCACCTCACTTTTTTTTAGATTATGTCAACCTCCCCACGTTCCACCCCTGGAGGATCAGATGCAAGACACCACCCCGGTGTACTTCTGCAGTGTCATGTCAGACCATCCATCCCATTGTCCATCAGCAGCCCCTGAGTGCCAACACCCATGCAAGGCTCCATCTGGCCATCGTGAGCCAAGGTAGGAGCAGGAGCAGGTCAGCTGCAGCCGGTCTCAGATGACGTACCCTGGGCAGGAATGTCTCAACATCATGGGGGACGATGCCGTGTGTGACCGTGGAGCAGTGTGCATGTCCCCCGTGGCTGAGATGACCGCTGGTTTCCCCTGTGGGACGATGCAGTCTCTGCTGTTTGGGCAGGTGTGAGCACCCATTCCACGTCCAGGATGTGGGGTTACACCCCCAAGGGGCAGCACAGCACAAAGGTCTAGAGAGCAGACCCCAGAGTTACTCACAAGTTGTGTGACACCAAACACATTTCTTAACCTTTCTGTACCTCAGCTTCATCAACTGTGAAATAAGGATGATTTACTCCTTACTGCCTGGTTTCCCTGATGGTTCACTGGTAAAGAATCCACCTGCCAGTGCAGGAGACACAGGTTCGATTCCTGGTCCAGGAAGATCCCACCTGCTATGGAGCAACTAAGCCCGGGTGCCCCAACTCTTGAGCCTGTGCTCTAGAGCCTGGAAACTGCAACTCCTGAGCCCATGTTCTGCAACTACTGAAGCCTGCATGCCCTAGAACAACAAGGGAAGCTGCCGCAATGAGAGTCCTGCGCACAACTGGACAGCAGCCCCCACTTGCCACAGCTAAAGAAAAGCTCACACAAGGTTTTCACAAAAGCAATGGAGCAACAGAGACCCAGCACATCCAAAAAATAAATCAAATTATTTTTTTAATCCTTACTTCATATGGTTGCTATGAAAATTAAATGGGTTAATACACATGAAGTACTCAGAACAATGTCTACTAAGTGTAGTAAATATTCAATAAAAATGAAAGTGTTAGTTGCTCAGTCGTGTCTGACTCTTTGCAATCCTATGGACTGTAGCCTGCCAGGCTCCTCTGCCCATGGAATTCTCCAGGCAAGACTACTGGAATGTGTTCTCATTCCCTCTTCCAGGGGATCTTCCCAATCCAAGTAAATCAAACCCCTGTTTCCTGCATTGTAGGCAGATTCTTTACCATATGAACTACCAGAGAAGACAATAAAAGCTCAATAAATGCAAGTTATTTAGGGATGGGGATAAAAAGGTGCTAGGGACTGAATGTTTGTGGCCCCCTAGAATTTGTATGCTGAAGCCCTAACCCTCAAGGTGATGAAGAGTGGGAGATTTGGAGGTGCGCTTTTGGGGCGATAATTAAGTTTAGATGAGTCATGAGGGTGGAACCCCTAAGATGAAACTAGTGTCCTCGGGGAGAAGACAGACCAGAGCTCTCTGTCTCTCCAACGTGTGAGGACAGAGTGAGAAGGCAGCCGTCTACAAGCCAAGAAGAGCCTCCTCGGGAACAGAATCTGCTGGCATCTTGATCTTGGACTTCCCGCTTCCAGAACCGTGAGAAATTAAAGCTTGTGGTTTAACCCATCCCGGTCTATGGCATTTTGTGACAGCAGCCCAAGCTGACTAAAACACAGAGCATATTAGTCAGAGTTCTCCAGAGAAATAGAACCAATATGATGTGTCTTGTGTGTGTATTAAGAAATTGGCTCATGTGATTGTTTGGGCTGGCGAGTCTGAATTCTGCAGGGCAGGCTGGCAGGCTAGAGAGCTCGGGAAGATTTGATGTAGCAGCTCTAGTTCAAAAGCAGACTGGAGGCAAAATTCTCTCTTCCTCGGGGACCTTGGTCTGTTTTCTCTTAAGGCCTTTGACTGATTGGATGAGGCATTCCCTCCCCAAGAAGGTTAATCTGTTTTACACAAAGTCCACTGATTTAAATGTTAATCTCACCTGAAAACTACTTACCTGGCAGCATGTAGACTGATATTTGATCATCTCTCTAGGTACTGTGGGCTTCCCAGGTGGCGCAGTGGTAAAGAATCTGCCTGCCAATGCAGGAGACTCAAGAGACAAGGGTTCGATCCCTAGTCCGGGAAGATCCCCTAGAAAAGGAAACAGCAACCCACTCCAGTATTCTTGCCTGGGAAAGCTCATGGACAAAGGAGCCTGGCAGATTACAGTCCATGGGGTTACAAAGAGTCAGACATAACTGAACACACACACACATGCTAGGTACTGTGGCCTCAACCATGCTGACACCTATTGACTTATAGAGTTAGCCGTCACAGGGGAACTGAAGGTAAGCACTGTACAGGTCCCCATGTGCACACCCCAGGCGCACTTCTTCAGACACATACCATATACTTAAGATGCCACAAAGACTGATGTTGTCTCTGGAGCTGGAGCTCCTGAGTCTAAGTTTGCAGGAGGTAATTGCAGAGGGATGTCCAGGCCTGTGTTATTAGCACATTCAGAGCAGCAGCCCTCCCAGAAGCCAGATACTAAACACCTGCTCTGGGGGCAAGTGCAGACTTGGGGCCCTGCATCCTAAGTGGGATCCAAGAAGCTGCCCCTCAGGCCTCCACAGTCCCAATAATTATGCTTTCCATTTGGTGCTTCACCTATATTATCCCCTCTGGTCCACAGGGCCACCTGGGGAGAAGGCTGGGTGGGGATTATCATGCCCATTTCACAGAGGTGTGTTTGAAACTAGAGCCCACACAACTAGTAAGGACTCCTTCAGGGCACTTTTCCACTGCATCCAAGTGTCCTCCAAGCCCACAAATGGGATCAACCTGTGATGTCGGGGGAGGGGATCAAAGGGATTAAGAGGAAGTAGAGGGACTTCTCTGGTGGTTCAGTGGTTAAGGTTCTGTACTCTCAATCCAAGAGGCCCCAGTTCAATCCCTGGTCAGAGAACTGGATCCTGAATGTTGAAACTGAGAGCTGGAATGTCACAACTAAGAGACCACATGCTACAGCTAAAAGATTTCACATGCCCCAGCGGAGGTCCCACAGGCAGGAGCAAAGACCCAGCACAGTCACATAAATTAAATTTTTTTTTTGAAAAGAGGAAGCAGAGGTTTGTGCTATTAACTCAAGCAAGTCAGTTCACCTATCTGAGCCTAAGTTTCTTCAAATGCAAAGTGACACAACTAGGTCATAGGTTCCTAAGGATGGGAATCTTATCTTTGCCCTCCTAATACACCTCCTACCCAGCCTGTCATGTGCTAAGCATTTGTTCACCACTGGCTAAACTAAGAGACAGAACTAGCTTGCTATGGCTGCCATAACATAGTACTGAAGATTGGGTTCCCTAAACAACGGTCATCTATTTTCTCACAATCACAGAGGCTGGAAGCCCAAGACCAAGGTGTCAGCAAGGGTTGGTTTCTGCTGAAGTCTGTCTCCTCGGCTTATAGCTAATTTCTTCTTATGTCATCACATTGTCTTTTCTGTGTCCTAATCTCTTGTTTTTATAAGGACACCAGTTAATGGAATTAGTTCAGTTAGTTCAGTCGCTCAGTCATGTCCGACTCTTTGTGACCTCATGGACTGCAGCACACCAGGCTTCCTATCCATCATCAACTCCTGGAGTTCACTCAAGCTCATGTCCATCGAGTCAGTGACACCATCCAACCATCTCATCCTCTGTCGTCCCCTTCTCCTCCTGCCCTCAATCTTTCCCAGCATCAGGGTCTTTTCCAGTGAATCAGTTCTTCTCATTAGGTGACTGAAGTATTGGAGTTTCAGCTTCAGCATCAGTCCTTCCAATGAACATTCAGGACCGATTTCTTTTAGGATTGACTGGTTGGATCTCCTTGCAGTCCAAGGGACTCTCAAGAGTTTTCTCCAACACCACAGTTCAAAACCATCAATTCGTCAGTGCTCAGCTTTCTTTATAGTCCAGTTGAATTAAGTAGACCCTAATCTTATTTTATGGAGAAGGCAATGGCACCCCACTCCAGTACTCTTGCCTGGAAAATCCCATGGATGGAGGAGCCTGGTAGGCTGCAGTCCATGGGGCCACAAAGAGTCAGACACGACTGAGCGACTTTACTTTGACTTTTCACTTTCATGCACTGGAGAAGGAAATGGCAAACCCACTCCAGTGTTCTTGCCTGGAGAATCCCAGGGACAGGGGAGCCTGCTGGGCTGCCGTCATGGGGTCGCAGAGAGTCGGACACGACTGAAGTGACTTAGCAGCAGCAATCTTATTTTAACTTATTTACCATTTACCAGGCTTCCCTGGTGACTCAAATGGTGAAGAATCTGCCTGCAGAAGACCCGGGTTCAATCCCTGGGTCAGACAGGTCCCCTGGAGAAGGAAATGGCAACCCACCCCAGTATTCTTGCCTAGAGAATCCCATAGACAGAGCCTGGTGGGCTACAGTCCATGGGGTGGCAAAGAGTTGGACATGACTAAGCAACTAACACTTTAACCTAGTTAAGTTCCAATCTCCAAATACAACCATGCTCTGAAGTACTACTAAAGGTTAGGTCTTCAACATAGAAATTTAGGGAGGATATAAATCAGTTCAAATCAGGAACTTGGTCTGTAGAGTTATTCCAGCTTTGACATTTGATATCTCTGATAGTGAATCAGGAACTTTGACTAAGCATTTATCCCTTTAACAAACAGTTCTTGGTAAAAATTAGCATGTTAAATTCAACAATGAGAGAACAGAGAACCCAATTTTTAAAAAGGTCAAAGTCCTTAACAGATACATTATCAAAGGAGATTAACAGATGGCCAGTAAGCATATGAAAATATATTCAAATCATATGTCATCAAGAGAATGCAAATTAAAGCAATGAGATACCAGTACACACCTACTAAAATGGCCAAAATCTGGAAACGTGACTACTTCGAATGCTGGTGGGGACATGGGGCAGTAAGAACTCTCATTCATTGATGGTGAGAGTTCAAAACGGCACAGCCACTTTGGAGGACAATTTGGTGGTTTCTCACAAAACTAATACTCTTACCATACAATCTAGCAACCACTCTCCTTGTTATCAGAAGGAGCTGAAAACTGATGTCCACACAAAACCCTGATGTGGATATACTTACAGTAGCTTCATTCGTAATTGCCAACACTTGGAAGCAGCCAAAATGTCCTGTGGGTGATGAATAAAAAAATGGTTGTACATCCAGGGGTTTCCCTGGTGGCTCAGGTGGTAAAAAAAAATCTTCCTGCAATTCAGGAGACCCAGGTTTAATCCCTGGGTTGGGAAGATCTCATGGAGAAGGCAATGGCTTCCCACTCCAGTATTTGCCTAGAGAATTCCGTGGACAGAGGAGCCTGATAGACTTACAGTTCATGGAGTCATAAAGAGTCGGACATGTCTGAGTGAACAGATAATGGATTACTTAGTGCTAAAAAAGAAATTAGCTATCAAACCCTGAAAAAATATGGAGGAAACTTAAAAGCATATTTTAAGTGAAAGAAACCAGTATGAAATGGCTGCATATTGTATGATTCCAACTATATCACATTCTGGAAATAATAAAACTATGAAGAGAATAAAAAGCTGAAGGGTTGCTAGGGGTTGGGGCAATAAGGAATGAATATGTGGGGCATGGAGGATTTTTTTTTAAGGCTGTGAAAAAACTTGGTATGATACCATAATGATGGATATATAATGATGGATCATTACACATTTGTCTAAGCCAGTAGGAGGTATAGGACTTCCCTGGTAGCTCAGCTGGTAAAGAATCCACCTGCAATGCAGGAGACCCCAGTTAGATTCCTAGAGGATTGTCAGGACAATCCCCTAGCAAAGGGACAGGCTACCCACTCCAGTATTTGGGGGCTTTCCCTGGTGGCTCTGTGGTAAAGAGTCTGCCTGCAATGCAGGAGACCTGGATTCGATCCCTGGGTTGGTAAGATCCCCTGGAGGAGGGCATGACACCCCACTCTAGTATTCTTGCCTGCTGAATCCCCATGAACAGAGGAGCCTGGTGGACTTACAGTCCATGGGGTTGAAAAGAGTTGGACATGACTGAGCGACTCAGCACAGCACAGCACACAGGAGGTACACCAAGGGCAAACCCTAGTGTAGACTACGGACTTTGTAGGATGCATCCACGAAAGTTCATCAGTTGCAACAAAGACCATTCTAACAGGGGATATTGATTAATCTAACAGGCTATGCATGTGGTGAGGTGGGCAGGGGGGTTCTGGAAACTGATCTTTCAATTTTGCTGTGAAGCTGAAATTGATCTAGAAAAATAAAGTCCTATAACAACAATAATGATAATAATAATAAAGCTTCTTGTTCTTCATACAAGTATCCTGGAGATAGGTAAAATGGTGGGGGAAAAGGATTAGTAGTCCAGCAACACTTTGTCTCAGAAAGAAATAGCCTGGTATCAACCAACTTAGAAAATACAGACAGAAGAATCAATCAGTACAGCTTATCATTATTACTAAGAGGACATCGCCATTTAAAATATTTGAAAAGATTTAAAAACCATCTACAACAGTGTCTTTGGGAGCTTATCATCTGCCAAATACAATTGTGCTGGGACTTCCCTCATGGTCCAGATGTTAAGAATCCACCTTGCAATGCAGGGAATTGGAGTTCAATCCCTGGTCTGGGAACATCCCACACGCCATGGGGCAACTAAGCCCACTGCTTGAACAAAAGATCCCATGTGCCCCAACTAAGACCCAACATAGTCAAAAATAAATTTAAAAAATACAATTGTGCTGAATTTTTAAAAATGAGGATGCTGTTGTTGTTAAGTCATGTTTGACTCCTTGTGACCCCATGGATTTTAGCCTACCAGGTTCCTTTCTGTCCATGAGATTTCCTAGGCAAGAATATTGGAGTGCGTTGCCATTTTCTTCTCCAGGGGATCTTCCCAAACCAGGGATCAAACTTGCATCTCCTGCATTGGCAGGTGGATTTTTTTTACCACCAAGCCACCAGGGAAGCAAAAATGAGGATGTCAGAGCACTAGAATCTGCCTCTAGATGTAGGATGTGGTTAGACTGGGGCCTGGATGCCTTGAATAGGCAGTCCCACCATGCAATGGATACTCCTCAGTGACTAAAGGATACGAACTATGGAAAACAACTGCTGGATGAATCTCAAAGCAATATGCTGTTCTCAACCTGGAGCAACCACGGCAAGGACTAAGGACTGTTCTGAAGGCAGGCACATGGGTACTGGAGATGCAAAATTTCTTAGCAACTGAATGGACACATTGTTTCCTTTTTATTTTAAATAGGAACTTGTTTTCTAAAACTAACATACTTGAATTAGTAAATATACTTAGAGAAGCTGACAAAAAAAGTACTTAGTATATGAATCCATTTACATAAAGTCTAGAAAAGGTCACCAAATTGAAGGTGAAAGAAAGCTGATAATGGAGTCTGGGCAGGTGTGTTTGGGGAGAGATGGGATGGTGGGTTAAAGAGGTATGAGGAAACTTTGGAGGTGATGGACATCTGGATTGTGGTGATGGTTTCACAGGTGTGTGCATTTGCCATAACTTATCAAGGAGCATACTTTTTATCAGGTACAGTCAATTACAATCTTTCATGTGTACAGCAAGGTGATTCAGTTATATATACAATACATATATTGGTTTTCGGATTTATTTCCATTATAGTTTATTACAAGATATTGAATATAGTTCCCTGTACTGTATAGTAGGTCCTTGTTGATTATCTCTTTTATATATAGTAGTGTATCTTTTAATCTCGAATTCCCAATTTATCCATTCCCCTCTTTCCCCTTTGGTAGCCATAAGTTTTTGTTTTGTTTTGTTTCTGTCAGTGAGTCTGTTTCTATTTGTAAATAAGTTCATTTGTATCATTTTTTTTTCAACTCCACATATAAGCAATACTACAAAGTATTTGTCTTTCTCTGTATAATGTACTTCGCTTAGTATCTCTAGGTCCATCCCAGTTGCTGCAAATGGCATTATTTTATTCTCTTTATGGCTGAGTAGTATTCCCCTGTGTGTGTGTGTGTGTGTGTGTGTGTGTGTGTGTTACATCTTTCAAGGAGTACATTTGAAACATGTGTGATTTATTCTATGTCAGTTACATCTCAATATACCCACTCCAGTATTCTTTCCTGGAGAATCCCCATGGATAGAGGAGGGCTACAGCCCATGGGGTCACGAACAGTCAGACCCAACTGAGTGACTAAGCCCAGCACAGCATGTAGCTGTTGAAAAGGCATGGCTGGAGAAAGATTAACCAATTTATCAGAGTAAAGTGTTTACAACTTAAACCCTGCAGAAGGAATACCCAGAAGATGAGAGACAATTTGCCTGTAGATTCCTGAGAGGTTCCAGAAATCCAGAAAGCAAGGTTAAGAAGGGAGGTGGACCAAAGTCCGTACACAGACTGCCTGGATCCCCAGGTCCCTACCCTGCTCCATCCACAGTAGTACCTGCCCCTCCAAGACTGAACTCAGGACAAAATGACCCACACTGAGGTCCCCTAGGGAGTCCAGACTCAGTCATCCTAATTGAAGAAACCATGAGAATGATCTTTTAAAGCTGGCAAAATTAGGTTGTCCATCTGTGTAGCCCATCAGAATTTCTTCACCTTTAAGAAGTTTGACAAAAGGAGGCCAATGAAGGACCCCAATGAAGCCTAACTGAGGGGCCCCATTTTGTCAATAGAGCATCTCTCACTGCCTTTTCAGAGGGTGGGGCTCCTCCCTGCCTAGGATTCTGACCTCCTCTTGCCCTCCCCTCTAACATCCACTGTCATTTCCTCTGCTTTGTTGTCAACCTGCCATTCTAGGTATAGAAGAGAGGGCAGGAGCATGGCTCTAAGTCAGCCTTAGTTCAAGTGCAGGTTCCAGCCTTGACCAAGAGTAAGTGTCTTGGCCTGTGTGCTCTGGAGCCCCGTGTAAAGCAGGGATAACAGCAGGGAACCACAGGGCAGGGCCAGTGGTGACACTGCTTAGAGCCCTGCCTGCTCCTCAGAGGAACCATACTGTCAGCAACCCCATCTTATTCCAGGGAGGAATACATGAGATGTCTTTATGCTTCTTTCCCTGTTCCCTCTGGTTTAACCGCATGTTCTTTTAGGCTTTCAGACAATGTCTGTCCCCCAGGTGGCTTCTGGCTTCTGAGTTTAAATCTATGCTCATGGCCTCCTGAACTCCATCGAAACAGCTTCCCAAGAAGCTGGCACAGGTCTTCCAGGAAACTCGACTTTCTCTCCCCGCTACCTCGCTCCCCTTCCCCTGAACCCAGCCAGGCCAAGGTGTGGGCACCTCCCTGCTCCCACCCATACCTCCCATCACTATGTCCTGGAGTCCTGGGTCCTGAGGCTCCTGTGGGGAAGGGGGACATCCCTGCTGGACACATTTCTCAGCTTCAACCCTTCATCCCATACCCCATCATTAGCATACCCAATAATCTAATTCTATTTTGATTGCTTCCATTTGTCATTTCTGATAGTTGGTTATGTTGTTTTCACACACAGGACATGGTGGGGGGGCAGTAAATCTTTGTTTTCATGAAACCTACTATCATTATTAGACACTGTTTGCATTTTGCTTTATTGAAGTATAGTTGATTTATAATGTTATACCATCCCTTCTGTACAGCAAAGTGACTCAGTTATGCACATATAAACATTCTTTTTTCTTTTGCAATTTTTTTCAGTATGGCTTATCACAGGATATGGAATGCAGTTCCCTGTACTATACAGTAAGACCTTGTTGTTTATTCATTCTAAATGTAAGAATCTGATGTTAAGGGCAAAATGCTTTGGGTTTGTTAAGTGTAAGAAAAATAAAGCAAATCTTTCCTTGTAAAAAAGAAAAAGAAAATGAAACCAGTGCTGACAAAGATGTGACTTTGAGCAAGATGTTACCTGATACGTGAAAGAGGGGCCAGGCCATGGAGCTGGTTAAAAGGCCTGGGACTGCCTTTCATGAAACTGTAAACACCACACATCCAGCAAACTACCCAACTCCAGCCAACTCCAACTTCCCTGGGGCGAGAAGGGAGGAGGAGGGGAGACACCTGGCAGACTCTAAGCAAGCTTTCCCTCAGCCCTCACCCACGGTGATTTCTTCCTTGTTGTGGCAACACACATTTAGTTATTTTTTGAATGTGAGAGGGGAGGGTGAAAGGAGTGAGATGGTAGGTGGACGCTGGCAGAATATGGCTAGGTTTGCATCCTGCTTCTGCTCTTAAACTGCCACCTACTTCAAGCAAGGTGCTTCCCTGGACCTCAATTTTCTCATCTGTAAAATGGTACCATTCAGTTCAGTTCAGTTCAGTTCAGATCAGTCACTCAATCATGTCCGACTCTTTGCGACCCCATGAATCGCAGCATGCCAGGCCTCCCTATCCATCACCAACTCCCGGAGTTCACTCAGACTCAACGTCCATCGAGTCAGTGATGCCATCCAGCCATCTCATCCTCAGTCGTCCCCTTCTTCTCCTGCCCCCAACCCCTCCCAGCATCAAAGTCTTTTCCAATGAGTCAGCTCTTCGCATGAGGTGGCCAAAGTACTGAAGCTTCAGCTTCAGCTTCAGCAACATTCCTTCCAAAGAGATCCCAGGGCTGATCTCCTTCAGAACGGACTGGTTGGATCTCCTTGCAGTCCAAGGGACTCGCAAGAGTCTTCTCCAACACCACAGTTCAAAAGCATCAATTCTTCAGCGCTCAGCCTTCTTCACAGTCCAACTCTCACATCCATACATGACTGGAAAAACCATAGCCTTGACTAGACGGACCTTAGTCGGCAAAGTAATGTCTCTGCTTTTGAATATGCTGTCTAGGTTGGTCATAACTTTTCTTCCAAGGAGTAAGTGTCTTTTAATTTCATGGCTGCAATCACCATCTGCAGTGATTTTGGAGCCCCCAAAAATAAAGTCTGACACTGTTTCCACTGTTTCTCCATCTATTTCCCATGGAGTGATGGGATCGGATGCCATGATCTTCATTTTCTGAATGTTGAGCTTTAAGCCAACATTTTCACTCTCCTCTTTCACTTTCATCAAGAGGCTTTTTAGCTCCTCTTCACTTTCTGCCATAAGGGTGGTGTCATCTGCATATCTGAGGTTATTGATATTTCTCCTGGCAACCTTGATTCCAGCTTCTGTTTCTTCCTAATAGTGCCCTTTTCATAAAATTGTTAGCAAAAATGCACCACTTAATTCTAACTCTGTTATATTGGGTGTTATATCTAGTCCAACTCTTTCAAATTTACAGACTGAGAGAGAGGGAAATTCAGAGAGGAACTGAAAGAGAGAGATCACTCACCCAAGGTTGAAGGGTTGTCTGTCTATTATACCCTGGGGACCTAATTCAAACCTCCAGACTCCTAGTTCACAAACTTCCAAGCCCAGCCCTAAACATTCAAATGCAAATATCCCCCAAGAGATCTCAATCCAAGTTGTTAGCACCTTAATACTAGGGATGTGAATTGGTCTTTAATTGCATTCTGGTTGGTCAGGAGTACAAGAAGGGGGGGAGGGGAGGGGCAAATTTTGCCTGTGATTTTGGCACCCCCCTCCTCCTACTATAGTTTGCCTCAGGAAAAAAAAAAAAAAAAAGCCATCTGCTTCCTCTCCTGTCATCATGGAACAAAGTTGAGACTCAAATCCTAGGGCCTGACAGCCCAGTGAGAGTGCTGCTCCTACACAGCCTGCATTTGGGGTCTGACCACCTTGGAGAAGGGCTTCTCTGGTGGCTCAGAGGTAAGGAATCCACCCGCAGTGCAGGAGACAGAATAGACACAGGTGTGATCCCCGGGTCGAGAAGATCCCCTGGAGGAGGAACTGGCAAACCACTGCAGTATTCTTGCCTGGAGAATCCCACGGACAGAGGAGCCTGGCGGGCTACAGTCCACAATGTCAAAAAGACTTGGACATGACTGAGCAACTCAGCACACACTCATTTGGGAGAAGGAAACTCAGAACAACCCCTGATCCCAAACTAGACTCTGGCATGGGCCTGGGTGACCATTTGGGCAGGAGAAAGAAGAGGGGACCACTTGGAAAACTCTAGCAGCCTCCCAGGCAAGACAAAGCACGGGCTGACCATTCAGTCCTTGGTTCATTTGTTCATCCATCAGCCTCGGGTACGAGCGTCTACTCTGAGCTGGAGATGAGTGAGTCCCAGATCTCAGGGCAGGGGCACTCAGGCTGTCACTTATCACTGGCAGCCTCATGGGCTCCTGATGGAGCATGTGTGCATATCAAGTCGCTTCAGTCGTGTCCGACTCTTTGTGACCCCATGGGCTGTAGCCAACCAAGCTGCCCTGTCCTTGGGATTTTCCACTGAAGCGGGTTGCCATGTCGTTCTCCAGGGGATCTTCCCCTCCCAGGAATCGAACCCACTTCTCTGGCAGCTCCTGCTTTGCAGGTGGATTCATTATCACTGAGCCACCAGGGAAGCTCCCCTGATGGTAGGGAGGATGTTTAATCCAGGCCTTGAACCCCTACAACCAGCACTATCAACCAGACGACTGAGATGCAGCCAGAAAACCCACTGAAAATTGTGCAGCTCCTTCCCTCAAGGAAACAAGGGCTAAATAATGGACTTCTTCCCCTTCCTTGCTTCTTAGAGAGAAAATAAACACCGTAGGTTGTTTTTCTTCTTAATTAAACTCTCTAAGTTTAGAGCTGCTTCTTTGAGCTCCTAATCTAGGGAACAGAGAACTAGAGAAAATATAAGAGAAGTATTTTGTCAAAGAGAGAATGCCATCTTTTTGTTATTCAACTCACACTTTCAAGGCTTTAGTATGGTTTTAAAATAGTCTTCCATTTGATCCTTATAAATTCTATAAAGGCTGAAGATTACAGCATATGTTTGTTTACTATCCAAGGCCAATATGAGGGTGGGGGAGGGGCGGAATTGGGATTTGAAGCCAGTCCTGGTTGAGCCTCTGGGCTCAGACTTTTCCCAGGGTGTGACTGCACAAGTCTGTTATCTATCACCCAGCCTCCACCCTCACCCCTCATCCAGGCCCTGGGTCCTTAGCCCCTCTCTCTTTAGGTGCATCTTCTCTCTCTCTTTTTATAATCTTACTTATTTATGGATATGCTGGATCTCCACCGCTCCTTGGGCTTTTCTCTAGTTGCAGAGAGTGGGGTCTACTCTCTACTTGCTGTGCACGGCTTCTCGTTGCTGAGCACAGATTTTAGGGCTCGAAATCGGCAGTAGTTACAGTATGTGAGCTCAATAGCTGCTGCTTCTGGGCTCTGGAGCACAGGCTTAATAGTTGTGACTCATGGGCTTAGTTGTTCCACAGCATGTGGGATCTTCCCAGACCAGGGATCGAACCCGTGTCTCCTGCTTTGGCAGGTGGACTCTTCACCACTGAGCCCCCAGGGAAGCCCCAGATGCATCTTCTCTTATCTCCATGAAGACACCTGCAACAGTGGTCCCCATCCATCCTTTATGTTTGTTTTTTCCCAGCCGTCCTTTAGAGTTACCAAATCTTCCATTATCCCCACCAAATAGGCTCTCTCTTACTTAAGATCATTCATCAAACCAAAAGCCACCATGAGTTCCATGATGCTTTTAAATGAATCTATATTTTAATAATCACAACAGTAGCTATGCACATTGGAAAAACAGTTTTACAGGGAAACATTATTTATTCACACTGACTAAAATATTCCCTGTGCTTCTGAATTAGAAAATCCCTTGAAATAATTTACCTTGAAGTCCTCAAGGGTTTGGACTAGCTAAGGACCCTGATCTCCATCCCATAATCTCTCCTAACCTGCTGAACCAGCAGAGCAATCGGCACTTGCAAGGTATATTTTGCTTTTCATTTTTTCTTGTTTACGACAAGCTAGAATTGCACCCCCAGCATAGTCAGCACTGCCCTTTCTCCTGGTCCTCACACGCAAAGTTATTCTCACCATCTCTTCTTTACTTACTAACAAATGATACAACACTAAAAAACAACATTTTTCCAGTGTTTGACAGTCTACGCAGCATATATATCTATACTGACTCATTTCGTCCTCAGATCTACCCAGTGAGTATTATTACTGTCATTTTTTTCTCAAAACACTGAGGCTCAGAGAGATTTAAGCAACTTGCTCAGGTTTCCTTAGCTCTGTGTGTATATGTGTGCTCAATCATGTCCAACTCTTTCCAACCCTTTATCTCCAGACTGTAGCCTGCCAGGCTCCTTTGTCCATGGGATTCTCCAGAGAAAAATACTGGAGTAGGTTGCCATTTCCTCCTCCAGGGGGAGATGGACTGAACCCAGGTCTCTTGCATCTCCTGCATTGACTGGCAAATTCTTTACTGCCGCACACCAGGTGGGAAAGAAAGATGCAAAACCCTAGATGTGCCTGTTATCTCCCTAGAGCGCGCCCCGACCCGTGTCCATCACCTCCCTTACAGCCATGGCAATGGGGAATTCCTGGCCAGCTTGGAGCAGGTGCCCAGGTTTGGTGGCACAGACTCTCTCCAGCCCTCCGATTTCTAAGGCCCCATGCCAGCATGAAAGGACAACCCTCTTGGTGGTAGGGACAGTTCTGTCCCAAGAGCCTTCAGAAGACACAGGATCAGCCTCTGTGCAGAAAAAATAACGGCTTTAGGCAGCAAAACATCACAGCAGCAACCTTGGAGGAAAGTGACTGTCAAGGGCTTTCTAACCAACTAAGCCCAAAGTTCAACTCCCAGCACCTCCAGGGCTTTAATCTCAGCCCTAAACTAAGGCTTACAACTTATTTGGGGCTTCTGTGGTGGCTCAGACAATAGAGAATCTGCCTGCAATACAGGACACCTTGGTTCCTTCACTAGGTTGGGAAAATCCCCTGGAGAAGTATCCCCACTCCAGTATTATTGCCTGGAGAATTCCATAGACAGAGGAGCCTGGTGGGCTACAGTCCATGGGTCTCAAAGAGTTGAATATGACTGAGCAACTAATAAGCCCAAGAAATTTTTCTTGGACCATTTGCTTTGGAGGACTTGCTCCCCTGAAGCCTTGAGCCAGAACGCAGAGTCTGGAAAAGTGCTTCCTCATTCTCTCTGGGCACTGTCTTCCGTGCCAAAGCATCCCCTCCAAAGGGCCCTCCCACCTGCAACGGAAATCTCACTGGGCAGTGTCCAAGCACCCAACATGGGCCAGTCAGCTTGTAAGGACTCTCCTTTACCCCCACCTCACCCCACTAAGATCTCACCAACAGAGCTAGCTGCTACACTCTGGTGTTAATCCTGAGTGCCCTCCAAGCCCCCAGGTTAATTGCCAAGCAAACAGCTGCCTAACAGTGAGGTGTTTCCCCTTCCCTCCTCAATAGGATGGAGATTGGGATAGAGTTTGCACCTTGAGGCCCAAAGCCTTTGGCCCATCTGGTCCTGCTCCCTCCTCCTCCTGCACTAAACAGTTTCAGGCAGGAGCTAGCCAGCTGGCCAGAGGCCTCTGGAGACCCCTCCCCCTAGACTCACCAGAGTGAGAGCCAGCCCCCATTCAAGGGCTGACAGCAGCCATCTGTGCCTGAGTGCTAGGAATTGAGCAGGGAGTGCCCCCAGTCCCAGGGGCCTCCAAGCTGTGAGGAAATTCTGCCAGGCCCCCAGATCCCCTCCTCCCTAAATCCCCTGACACTGAATATAACCAGCAATTCTCTGCCTTCCCCCACCTGCCTGAACCAGAGAGCCAGGGTCAAGCCAATCCGATTTCCTGCACCTCACCCCGGGGAAATGCAACTGCACTAGGATGAGAAAGACGCCTTTGGCTCCTGATTCTACAGCTCCTGGGGGATTCAGACAGTTCAGGCTGCTGATGCTAAGTCACTTCAGGCATGTCTGACTCTGCAACCTCCAGCCTACCAGGCTCCTTTGTCCGTGGGCTTCTCCAGGCAAGAATACTGGAGTGGGTTACTGTGCCCTCCCCCACGGTATCGTTGGGACCGAGGGATGGGACCCGCTTCCCTTGTACATTGACAGGTGTGTTGTTTACCACTAACACCACCCGGGATGCCCCCAGGCTGCTGATAAGAGAGCTAGCGAAAAGGACAAGGAACAGAAACCAAGAGGAAGCCTCCAGTCCCCAACTTGAATGAAAGTGTTACCAGCCCATAGTGAGAGCATAAAGCAAAGAGGAATCCTGCAATTTCATTCACACAGCTTCACCAGCCTTAAAACGTTAGAGCAAAAAATAATAATATTAATAAGTCACATGCTCCATTAGTTCAAACCTTTTATTTTAAAGGTGAGAAAACTGAACCTCATCAATGAAGGTGACATAGTCATAGCTCACGGCAGATCCAGGACAAGCAACCATCCTGATTCCCAGGCCTGTGCTTTCCTACCTCATTTTTTCTCTTTTTTTAAATTTAAATATTTATTTATTTGGCTGCATTGGGTCTTAATTGCAGCATGCAGGGTCTTTAGTTGCAGGATGAGAGACATGTGGGATCTAGTTCCCTGATCAGGAATTGACCAGGGTCCCCTACTTTGGGAGTGCAGAGTCTTGGCCACTGGACCACCAGGGAAGTTCTCTTCCCTCATTTTCTGCGGACATTCACTGCCAAACTTGTTCACCCTGAGTTGACTACCCCTGTAGTTCCCGGCCCCAAGTTCTGGAAGCATGAAACATTCTGCTGCAAAGAAGAGAAGGGCAGCTAAGAGGATCAGGGAAGTGTGGGAGGCGGTCCAGAGATGGCTGTTTGTGGACTCACCATTTGGGGGAGAGAGCAACCATAAAGGTCTGCTCACCTTTCTTTGCAACAAGTCAGAGGCCTTGGGTATTTAAGACAGTGAGGTGCTGTAGGGAAAACACGCCAGCAGAGTCCTGGGTTCAAACCTCAGTTCTGCCATTCACCAGCTCTGCAGGCTGGATGTATTCCTTTGTCTCCTGATGCCATCTGTAAAATACACATACACAGAAAAATCAACTTCAGCGTCACTGTGAAAGAGTGTTACAGACGTCTACTTTAAAAGACTGCCCCGACAGCTATGAGTTGAATCTATTCTTCATACTGTTTGTAATCTGAGGAGGTTAAGAGTTCGCTGTGAGAAATCCAGACTTCTGGTCTACCCTAAACTAAGAGGAAGGCCTGGAGAGGAATGTAAATGATGTATATGCCGATAGTTTGGCACCATCCTTGGAAGGTAAAATTGCTTTCCTGGTTCTCTTCATGAATAAATATATGTTCATTCTTGACTTAGTGCCTGCTCTACCCCTGAAATGATCTCTCTTCTATCTGTTCAAATGTCTCCATCCTCATCCCTGATGTTTCCATGTCTGCCATGAAGACCCTCTCCCAGATGACTTTAACCCTCATAGATATTCATCTCTAAATCTCTCTGTGATTCAACAGCTAATTTTCTTTCATCTTATCCTTTAATAAGACTGTAAGTTCTTAGAGGGCAGAAATCTTATCTGTTTGTTTTCATTTTTTTATAATTTTATTTATTTATGTCCGTGCTAGATTTGGGGGCTTTTCTCTAGTTGCAGCGAGCAGTGACTACTCTTCATTGCAGCGTGTGGGCTTTTCATTCCTGTGGCTTCTCTTGTTGTGGAGCACAGGCTCTAGAGCCCGTGGGCTCAATATTTGTGGCTGCCAGGCTCTAGAGCACAGGCTCAATAGCTGCGGTATATGGGCTTAGTCGCTCCATGGCATGTGAGATCTTCCCAGACCAGGGATCGAACCCATGTCTCCTGCATTGGCAGGTGATTCTTTACCACTTAGCCACCAGGAATGCCCCTGGTTTGTTTTTAAATCTTCTCTATGGTGGCCTAGTCCAATGCCAAGTATAAATATTAACTGAAGGGTCTCATTTTGCACAAGACCACTTTCCTGAACTCTCCCTCACCCTGATTCTCCTCTTAAAGGCAAAATGAACCTGTAGCTCCAAGGAGAACTTATTCATTTGCTTGAAGATCTAAGGCTTTCCATATTCTTTCATTTATCTTTTTGTTCATTAAGGAGATGTGAGTACCTGCATCTGTGAGCATAGTTCCTGCTGGGGGACCTCTGGCCAGAGATGAGCACAACCCTGGTGCCCCCAGACCTTGAGATGGAACCAACAAGTGCTGTGGAGTCATTTATATCAATAAAAGAAGGCTCAGTGCTAATAAATTGATGCTTTCAAATTGTGGTGCTGGAGAAGACCCTGAGAGTCCCTTGGACAGCAAGCAAATCAAACCAGTCAATCCTAAAGGAAATTAACCTTGAATAGTGGTTGGAAGGACTGATGCTGAAGCTCCAATACTTTGGCCACCTGATGGAAAGACCCGACTCATTGGAAAAGACCCTTTTGATACTGGAAGATAGAGGATAGAGGATAGGATAGTTGGATGGCATCACTGACTCAATGGACATGTGTTTGAGCAAACTGGAGATAGTGAAGGACAGGCAAGCCTGCCATATTGCAGTTCATGGAGTCGCAAAGAGTCAGACGTGACTTGGCGACTGAACAACAGCGAACAACAACAATAATAAGCACTGGATTCTTTCCATGTGTCAGGGATTCTGAGTTTTGCCTGTATTTACCAACATGAACTGTCTTTTGAAACAGGGGCTGTCCTTATGGCCACTTTGTAGATAATACAACTGAGGCATAGAGGTAAGTCGTTCCCCAAGGTCTCACGCTAGTAAGTTATAGAGTCAGATAGAAGCCAGGCCATCTGTGTGTTTAAGCATTCCACTCTCTGTACTGCATCTCAAGTCAGAGTCACAGGGTACCTGAGGGTGGAAGGACTGAGGGAAAGTCATGACGTCACTGAGAGACTGGAGCCCAGGTGAGGGAGAGTGGTTGAAAAGTGCCAGGCACTTCAATCAGAGCCACCCCTCCCACTCCTGGCATCCCTCTCCTTATAAGGACATCCCAAGCCCCTCCTGCGAGCTCTCAGAGTCAGCTGATATTGAACTTCTGAAAGTCAGTCTGGTTTTCCCTAACAGCTCCAACCCCAACTCCCTCAACTTTACGTTTCTGTGCAATTCCACTCTGCTCTGTTACTGTTAAATTCCCAAAGGCACCTCCCTGCTAACCTTCAAATCACCTGGTGACATCCACACAGTCTGTCTCTTCTGTCCTCTGAGTAAGTGGTGGAAAAGCAAAGGGGGAAGTCTAGTGAGGATAGGACAGATCTTCAGAAGGTGCTGGGAAAAGGTGGACCCTCTTAGCATTAATTGTGGAGGAGACTGGGGTTTCAGGCAAAGAACCACCACCCCTTGGGCAGTAGGGAACCAAGGCCCTGGTGGGTCCCCTTAAAGAGGGGGAGGAGGGACTTCCCTAGTGGTCCAGTGGTTAGGAAAGAAAGTCAAAGTGTTAGTTGCTCAGTCGTGTCCAGCTCTTTGCAACCTCTTGGGCTGGCCTGCCCATCAGGCTCCTCTGTCCATGGAATTTTCCAGGCAAGAATACTAGAGAGGGGTGCCATTTCCTTCTCCAGGGGATCTTCCCCACCAAGGGATTGAACCTGGGTATTGTGCATTGCAGGCAGATTCTTTACCATCTGAGCCACCAGGGAAGCCTCCAGGGAAGTGGTTAGGAATCTGCTTCCAATGCAGGGGATAAGAGTTTGATCCCTGGTTGGGGAACTAAGATTTCACATTCCCTGGAGCAGCTAAACCCATGCAACCTTCACTACTGAGTGCCCGTGCTCTGGAGCCTGCATGCCACAGCTAGACGGTCTACAGGCTGCCATGAAAAATCCCACATGATGGAATGAAGATCCTGTATGCTGCAACTAAGACTCAGTGCAGTCAAATAAAAACAAATATGTTAAAAAGAGAGGGAGGTGGAGAGAAACTCAGAGGCCTGTCGAAAGTGCAGCTGTGGTTGTGTCCTGATGCAGAGTGAAGTCACGGCCATCAGTTATGTCTGAGCAAACAGTGAAGCATGAAGTGGACCAGATACGGGACCCCAGCCAGGTAGAGGCTGCTGACACTGTCTAAATAGATTCCCAAAGCATAACTCCTGAGGAAACCTTCACCAGCTGTTGGTTCTGTAGTCACCTGCAGGAAATCAGCTCCCATCTCCTGTTGTCAAAGACAAGGAGAAGCCCAGAGATAGCATAAGCTCAAGTCAGCTTCCTGTCTGATGGTTTGAGATTTGCTGATGGTGTAAAAGAGCAAAAGAAGTGGGACGTTCTGAGGAAGACCTCACACAATGATGGGAACCATCAAAATGCAGATAGGGTCACCCTGGTGCATCGCATGGGCTATTTTCCTCAAGTGTGCTTTTCCACGGTCCATTAGGATCAACCCCTCCCCCCACCAACCACCACCCTACTACTTCTCTCCCTTTCTCGAATCATTCAGCCCTGGCTCATTTTGCTTCAGCCACACCAGCCTCCTACCTGTTCCTTGAACACACAAGCATGCTCCTGCCTCAGGGCCTTTGCATTTGTTGTTTCCACTGTCTAGAACAGACAAGTTATCTAAATAGTCCATATATAAGTCACTACCACATATACAAGTCACCTTCTTCTCACAGTGGCACTCTAGTATACCCTTAGAATGGCTTTAATTTCTTCAGACACTCGTGGCTTCCTTATATGTGTGTCTATGTGAGAGAGAAATCTATCTGATCCTGATAGAAAACAAGCTCCAGGAAAATAGACTCATTTTGTTTGTGGCTGTACCCCTATGCTTGGAACAGTATCTGACCCATAGTAGGCATGCAAAATACTTATAGAATTGAAGTGAATTCTCCTCCTTAGTCTCTGAATAGCTTTCTTCTGAACTGGGTCTAGCGATTTCCTTTTTTGTTGTTGATATTTTTTATTTGTTTGCTTGCTTTCTGAACCCATAAATAAAATGTGCTCCATGAAAAGATACTCAACATTGCTAATTCTTAGAGAAATGCAAATCAGAACCACAATGAAGTATCACCTCACACTGCTCAGAATGACCATCATCAAAAAATCTATAAATAATAAATGCTGGCAATGTATGGCAAAACCAGTACAGTATTGTAAAGTAAAATAAAAAAATATAATAATAAATGCTGGAGAGAGTGTGAAGAAAAGGGAATCAGTCAGTCAGTTCAGTTTAGTCGCTCAGTTGTGTTCAACTCTTTGCAACCCCATGGACCACAGCACGCCAGGCTTCCCTGTCCATCACCAACTGCCAGAGCTTACTCGAACTCTTGTCTATCGAGTTGTGATGCCATCCAACCATCTCATCCTCTGTCATCCCCTTCTCCCCCTGCCTTTGATCTTTCCCAGCAGCAGGGTCTTTTCCAATGAGTCAGTTCTTCGCATCAGGTGGCCAATGTAAAGGGAATACTCCAGCACTATTGGTGGGAATGTCAACTGGTGCAGCCACTATGTAAAACAGTATGAAGGTTCCTTAAAAAACTAAAAATTGAATTACCATATAATCCTGCAATCCAATATGTGACCATATACCTAGGAAAGCTGAAAACTCAAATTTGAAAAGAAACCTGTACCCCAGTGTTCCCAGCAGCACTATTTGGAATAACTAAGACATGGAAGCAACATAAGTGTCCATCAATAGATGAATGGATAAACAAGGTGTGATATATACCTGTGTGTATGTGTATATATGTACATACAAATACACAATTTTTTAAGCCTTAAAAAATAATGAAATATTGCCATTTTCAGCAACATGGATGGACCGAGAGATTATCATGCTGTGTGAAGTCAGACAGAGAAAGACAAATATTATATGCTATCACTTATATGTGGAATCTTAAAAATAATACAAATGAACTTATTTACAAAACAGAAACAGATCCACAGATATAGAAAATAAACTTATGGTTAACAAAGGAGAAAGGGAGAGGGGATAAATTAGGAGTATGAGATTAACAGACACATCAAGATGTATAAAATAAACTACAAGGATTTACTGTAAAACATGGGGAACATTCAATATTTTGAAATAACCTATAATGGAAAACAATCTGAAATACATATGTATATGAATAACTGAATCACTTTGCTGTATACCTGAAACTAACATAACTTACAATAGTAAGTCAACTATAATTCAATTTAAAAAGAAAGGGGGAAGGGAAGGAGGGAGGGAGGAAAAGAAGAAAGAAAAAGAGAGAAAGGAGAATAAAGGAAGGAAGGAAGGAACATATGTAAACTGTGTTTTTCCCCCAAATCATTGAGCGATCAAGGCACTTGAAAGCACAGTACGGCATTCAGTTGCGTCTGACTCTTTGCGACCCCACAGACTGTAGCAAACCAGGCTCCTCTGTCCATGGGATTTCCCAAGCAAGAATACCGGAGACTTCACCTCTATCCCTGCCACCTTGCATTGTGAACCCTCTGCCCCACAATTATGCAAACTGCATAATTTTCTTACTCATTCTTGCCTCTGGGGGTCACCCACCCCAGTTGGTGCTTCATTCCTCACCAAACACAATCTCCATTCTGCTGATCTAAGTGAAGTGAAGTTGCTCAGTCTTCTCTGACTCTTTGCAACCCCGCGGACTGTAACTTACCAGGCTCCTCTGGCCACAGAATTCTCCAGGCAAGAATACTGGAGTGGGTTGCCATTTCCTTCTCCAGGAGATCTTCCTGACCCAAGGATCAAACCCAGGTCTCCTGCATTGCAGGCAGACGCTTTACCCTCTGAGCCACCCTGGTGATCTAAATCCTATTCAAACTCTCACACACTCTACTCTGACCTTTCCTCCATGCCTCAATCCATTCACTGATTTCTCCACTCTGAGTCTTTATGTCTCTTTCACATTGTTCAGCCCCGAAAGTTTAAAATGTGCTAGTTTCATCTCCCTAATGGGCTTCCCAGTAGCTTAGCAGTGAAGAATCCACCTGTGAAGCAGGAGACATGGATTCAGTCCCTGAGTAGGGAAGAGACCCTGGAGGAGTGTATGGCAACCCACTCCAGTATTCTTGCCTGGAGAGTCCCATGGACAGAGGAGCCTGGTGGGCTACAGTCCATAGAGTAACAAAGAGTCAGACACAACTGATTGAGCATGCACACATCTCTCTAATTATTAGCTTTTTGGGGACAGACCACATGTCTCCCACCTCTCCTGCATCCTGATCTGGGATGAGCACCATGCAAGGAGACAGTGTTTCTGTGTTGACTGATTTGCCAAAAAAAAAAAAAAAAATGTTTTAATATTACAGGGTTTTGTGGTTCAGCATTTCTCTTTCTTGCTGATGTGACTCCTGCTGCCTGCATGTGGGTATCATTTAGATCACTGAGTGAGATAGTGAAAAGCATGAGGAAGGGAAAGTCTATGGCTCAGATCCTGTGCCCATTTGGTCCCTTGTTCAACAAGCATTCACTAAGGGGCCAGCACTACATCTGCTGGTCTGAAGACAAATTCTAGAATCACAGAACACTGAGCTGGAAGGAACCTTGGAGAGAACTTGATCCAAACCCAGGTGATCTAAGGTCCTACATGCCTTACAGCCAAAACAAAAAACAAACAAACAAACAAAAAAAAAACATAAAACAGAAACAATATTGTAACAAATTCAATAAAGACTTTAAAAATGGTCCACATCAAAAAAAGAAAAAAAAAAATCCTTTGAGAAAAGGACAATAAGGAGACAGTCTGTCTAAGTAATATGTATCTCCCAGGTCTGCACTTGCTTTTTGAGGCAGACTGCATTCTACCTATGGAATGTGTATCTCTCTCAGTAAACCAGCTTTCACTTTACTATGGCTTGCTCTTGAATTTTTTCTTGCTCCAAGCCAAGGACCTTTCACTTGGTGGCTCATCCCAGGAACTCACCCAAGACCTGGAACATCAACATCTTCTGTATGGATGTGAGAGTTGGACTCTAAAGAAAGCTGAGCGCCAAAGAACTGATGCCTTTGAACTATGGTGTTAGAGAAGACTCTTGAGACTACCTTGGACTACAAGGAGATCAAACCAGTCAGTCCTAAAGAAAATCAGTCCTGAATATTCTTTGGAAGGACTGATGCTGAAGCTGAAACTCCAATACTTTGGCCACCTGATGCAAAGAACTGACTCATTGGAAAAGACCCTGATGCTGGGAAAGATTGAAGACAGGAGGAGAAGGGGACAACAGAGGATGAGATGGTTGGATGGCATCACTGACTCAATGGACATGAGTTTGAACAAGTTCCTGGAGCTGGTGATGGACAGGGAAGCCTGGCATGCTACAGTCTATGAAGTGAAATGAAGTCGCTCAGTCGTGTCCAACTCTTTGTGACCCCATGGACTGGATTTTCCAGGCAAGAAAACTGGCATGGGTTTCCATCTCCTTCTCCAGGGGATCTTCCCAACCCAGGGATCGAACCCAGGTCTCCTGCATTGTAGGCAGATGCAATTACCGTCTGAGCCACCAGGGAAGTCGCAAAAGAAGCTATAGTCTATGGGGTCGAAAAAAGTCGGACACGACTGAGCAACTGAACTGACGGACTGATTTTTCTGCAACCTTTTTGAGAAGGATAGTAATAAATCTACTTCTTACCTACCAAAAAATGGATAGAAACTTCCCTAGTGGTTCAGTGGCTAAGACTCTGAGCTCCCAATGCAAGGGTTCAATCCCAGGTCAGAGAACTAGATCCCACAGGCTGTGACTAACCCTATGGACTGTAGTCCACCAGGCTCATGTCTATGGGATTTTTCCAGGCAAGATACTGGAGGGGGTTGTCAAACCCTCCTCCAGGGGATCTTCCTGACCCATGGATTGAACTCACATTATCTCTCGTCTCCTGCACTGGCAGGCAATTTCTTTACCACGAGCGCCACCTGGGAAGACCCAAAGACCCTGCACACTGCAACTAAAAGACCCTGAGTGCCGCAGCTAAGACCTGGCACAGCCTAATAAATAAATACTGAAAACAAGACAAAAAAGACAGAGACCGGGAGAGCTGGAGACCCAAGCCTGGAGCAAAGCCCAACATCCGGATCAGACGAGAAAACCTCGACCACTCCCTGGGCCCAGAACTTCTCAGCTTTCACTGTGGCCGCTGCTGCAGGTGAAGCAGTCCTGTTGGTGAAACTGCTGCTGCCAGGAGGACCCTCCTCTGCCCTCTACTCCTTTGGATCAGGCTCTGGCCCGTGCACACCTGACCAGGAGGGCCTCGATCACCGGTCTCCACCCCCGCTGCAGAGGAGGACTGGAAACAAGCATATTTTTACTGTCTTTAGTGAGATGTGGGCTTCCATTCTGACCAAGAGTCTTTGGGTGGGGGATTTCCCAACCAAGGAAGAAATTCAATGGCAATATCCATCAAGCCCCTTGCCCCCCAACCTCCACCCCCATTTCACAGCAGAAGCAACTGCGATGCAGATGGATGGAGCGCATGCCCAGATCACATCATCACTTACTAGTAGCTGAGAATTCCGTGTCTCATATTCTTCGTGCTCACCTATGTGTGAAAGAAGCAACTAGTAAAACAGAAGCAGAGGAGAGCCAGTCTCCAGGAGCTAATGGTCAATGATCCGTGTCCCTGGCAGCTTTATTAGGTAATAACTGTCCCTTACATTTGATCACCGCTCTTATTTTCAACACTCACTCCTCACAATAAGCTAAGCTCAGACATCTTCTCTGCTGTGGAACCTCTCCTGAATCACTGAGCTCTCCGTTCCCTGACTTAACCCTCTGAAACCTCACTATGGTGCAGTATTAACATATATGTCTGCCTCCTCAGGTTGGAAGCAACTTGAGGTGCAGTCGTTTTTTTTAGTATTTATTTTTATTTATTTATTTGGCCACACTCAGTCTTAGTTGTGGCATGAGCAATCTCCCGTCTTTGTTGCGACAAGCAGGTTCTTTTAGTTGCAGCATGTGAACTCTTAGTTGCGGCTTGTGGGATCTATTTTCTGACCAGGGATCGAATCTGGACTCCTGCAGCAGGAGCTCAGAGTCTTAGCCTGCAATGCATGAGACCCCCTCCCCAGCTCAATTCCTCGGTCGGGAAGATCCCCTGGAGAAGGGCTAGGCTACCCATTCCAGTATTCTTGGGCTTCCCTGGTGACTCGGCTGGTAAAGAATCCACCTGAAATGCAGGAGACCTGGGCTCGATTCCTGGGTTGGGAAGATCCCCTGGAGAGAAGGGACATGCTATCCACTCCAGTATTCTGGCCTGGAGAATTCCACGGACTGTCTAGCTCATGGGGTCGCAAAGAGTCGGACACAACTTAGCAATTTTCACTTTTCAGGGTAGTCACATTTATACAGTCACACTAATACAGGGCTTCCCCAGGTAGCTCATTGGTAAAGAATCCACCTGCCAATGCAGGAGAAGCAAGAGATGCGAGTTCAATCCCTGGATTGGGAAGATCCCCGGAATAGGAAACGGCACCCCACTCCAGTATTCTTGCCTGGAAAATTCCGTGGACAGGGGAGCCTGGCAGGCTACAGTCCATGGGGTCACAAAGGGTTGGACACAACAGAGCAACTGAGCACACACGTCGACTAACACTTTTTTGGTCAATACTACACTTATCACTCATCTCTTATTTCCAATGGGGCATAAAATCACCTTCTTCAAGCATCTTGTCAAGGATCCCAGTGACACAGCATAAAGCACAAACCCCAGATGCTGGCACTTGAAGCAGCCTCACAAAGTCTTGGCCCGGTCTCTTCCTGGTGGGTGGTAGAAAACCAGAGCTGGCTGAGTTGGCAAAGCAGGTGCATGAGGCCAGGAGCCGTAGGCCAAAGCTGGGCCATCCCTGGGGAGACAGAAAGTGCGGGCTGGTGCCTGATGGCAGGCGTTAGCTCTTGGCATCGAGGCTCCTTGGAAACAACAGAGAAAGACCTGCAGAGATCCTGAGTCAGCAAGACAGATGTCCCGGGAATGCAGTCAGGCCTCCCTGGAGCACAAACTGGCCTTCCCGTCACCTTGGAATGAAAATATTCTAATACGGATTTGAAAACTTTTTCAAGTCCCTCGTAGTACTGCTTACTCTTCAAGTTCACCCAGCTCCCATGCAGACTCACATAAAGCATTTCCATTGACACCTCCAGCCTTCCTTGGGGCTGCTGCTGAGCTTGAAGTCTTCCTGGGACTTCCCTGGTGGTCCAGTGGCTAAGACTGAGCTACCAATGCAGGGAGCCCTGGTTCTATCCCTGGTCGGGGAACTAGATCCCACATGCTGTACCTAAGAGTTCACATGCGTCAACACAGATCAAAGATCCTGCCTGCCACAACTAAGATCTGGTGCTAAGTCAAATAAGAACATTTATTAAAATACACCTGCTTAATCCCCAGAAGTCAGGTCATAGTTTTTTTTTTTTGAAAAAAGGACTGCTTCTTTATACCCACATTTCTGAATTCTTACATGCTTTAAAACCCAGCTCAGGTGGTCTCTCCTTCAGTGGTCATACCTAACATTTTTTTGCTAACAATTCAAGTTCAGGTACTTGCTTTTACCATTGGCTTGACACATTTTTCCTGTTATAGTCCATACTAGATTATTTTCTGAGTGTAGGACATATCTCCCAGGCTAGATTATAAGTCTTCAATTTCCCACTGTGTCCTTTTCCTTCACACCATTTTGCACAATGCTGAGTATATAACAAATGTTATAAACAAAACAACTCATTGAAAGATGTCACGTTCTGTATTCTATATTATTTATTTGTCCCCGTTTAAAATGACCATTTGATTTTTAGTAAACTCTTTAAAAGTTAATCTCTTTATCAAAGTAATACATACTAACAGACTTACATATCACATGAAAAATAGTACAAACTTCAGAAATTGGCTTAACCAGATATTCTTGACATTCAGACATCTCTTGTCTGTAGTTATGAGGTTGGAGAAGCTAAAACACTGAATTTGCCAGCATCCCTTGATGCTGAGTGCTACCCTGGTAGCTCAGACAGTAAAGAAACTGCCTGCAGTTTGAATCTGCCTACTCTGCAGGATACCTGGGTTTGATCCCTGGGTTGAGAAGATCTCCTAGAGAAGGGAACGGCTACCCACTCCAGTATTCTTGCCTAAAGAATTCCATGCACAGAGAAGCCTGGCGGGCTACAATCCATGGGGTGGCAAAGAGTCAGACAACTGAGCAACTTTCACTTTAAAGTGGAGCTGAGGAGGAGCAAAGGACACACGTTCCAATTCTGGCCAATTAATCTGAAGTGATGATCTGTTGGATAGCCACGTTCCCCTTTTTCTTTCTTTCTGCCTGGAATGCAGGCATGACCACTGGAGCTTCAGCAGCCATTTTGTGGTTCCGATGGCAAATGTGAAGAAAAATTCACAAGAATCTCAAAGATTGTCCTCTCCAGCTGTCAAGAACCTGGACTGGCAGCCATCCATTTCGGCCTTCTAATAAAAGAAAGGAGAATCTACTTAAGTAGGCCACTAAAGTCAGGTATCTATAATTTATAGGAATCCAAGAATATTCCTAACTGAGTACATTGTCCAAGACAGAGAAAAGCACAAAGGTGAAAAATCATGTGTTACCCAACTACTATGATGTTTTGTTGCACATGACAATTTTTTTCTGAATAAAGATAAACTACATTCTTCAGTTAAAGAGTGAGATGTTTTATTGTTTTTCATGGTTATTTAATAATACTTTATATGATCTTTTTAAAACCTAGCCATCAAGAAGTATTCCATAGCATAATTTTAGATGATGCCTATCATAATTTATTAACCTTTTCCACTTGGTTTCCACTATTTTCCACATCAGTTTCTTACTTTTTAGACTTTTTCTGGGGGGTTGTGCTAGGTCTTCGTTTGAGACACATGGGCTTTTCTTGTGGCAGAGCACAGGCTCTGGAGCCCATGAGCTCAGTAGTTGCTGCACCAGGGCTTAGTTTTGTGCTGAGATATGTGAGATCTTATTTCCCCAACTAGAGATGGAAGGCAGATTCTTAACCACTGGACCACCGGGGAAGTCCCAGGGTTTTTTCTAATACATTACTTTTTATAAACATTATTGTAGAAATATTCTTGTAGATAGTTTATTTGCACAATTTCATAATGATTTCATTAAGTTTATTTTTTTCTTAGAAAAGCATATTCTTAAGGTTTGGGATACACTATGCTAATTTTTATCTACAATTTTTTTTTCTAATAGCACAAATGATAAAACTTCCAACAAAATATTTCTGAAAGTTTAAGAGTAAAAAGGGAAAATAAACGCCTAAAATAACACTGAACTAAGTAACCAAGCTTTACAAGTATGTCAATTAAAAATGTTTGTGTGGGAATTCAAAAATTTATCCCACTATCAGCACCAACACCATGGGCTTCATCTTTTCCTCTATTTTAAGAGCAAGACATGGACAAAATCCAAACAATTTTCATTCCAAAAATAAAAAGCAGTCAAAAAGAAGATGAAATGCACTCCCTAGGGAGTTTTACATGGCAGAATAGAGGGATCAAGTATTTGAAACACATATTTTTGTAGAACTTGGATAGATCAAGAAAGATGGTTGAAGAGAGCAATATTGTACAGACAGGAAAGCCTGGAGAGTAAGATTATTTTCTAGGATAGGTGAATTAGAGGCTTCCCAGAATTTCTAAATGCTAGAGAATATGTGAGGACAGAGGATGTTACATAATAGGAGACTCTACATACTGGGCTTCCCTCGTGGCTCAGTGGTAAAGAATCTACCTGTAATGCAGGAGACGCAGGTTCTTTCCCTGGGTCAGGAAGACCCCCCTGGAGAAGGAAGCGGCAACCCACTCCAGTATTCTTGCCTGGAGAATCCCATGGACAGAGGAGTCTGGCAGGCTACAGTTCATGTGGTAACAAAGAGTCAGACAGAACTTAGTGACTAAACAAAACAGACTGTACTTACACTCCTTTGAACAACTGTGGGAGATACCAGTAAGAAGCTGATGTCCTCCTTGTTACTCTTTAAATGTAACATAGCTCCATGACTAGACTACGTTAAGATTTCTGCAAGGGCTACCCAAAATATAGCTAACGCTTTCCCACTGTTGTCCCTCTTTCTCCTCTCAATCTGCTTCTCCATGAGGGCAGATATTGTCTTGCCCACCCACCAGACAAAGAAATATGCCGGTTTTGTCAGTGTCTGCAGTGATGTATTCTCTTTTGATCCTGATATTAATTGATGTCTTCTTTTGATTTGAGATAAGTCTATATGGAGATTTATACATTTTATTTGTCATTTTAAAGAATAAGCTTTTGTTCTGTGCTTTTTAAAAAAATCTTCCTTATTTTTGCTGATTACGTATTTCACTTGTTTCCGTTCCTTGTTTTCCCTTCTAGGTACTTAGTTTAAGTTTGATTTGCTCATTCTTTCCCCCTGTATTTTTTAAGTAGAAGTCCAGCTTATTTGACTAAGTTGCTATTGTTGTATCACTTCAGGGTCACTAATCTTTTCTTTTGCAATCTCTATTTTGTTGTCCAGTTGCCAAGTCATGTCTGACTCTTGGCGACGCCATGGACTGCAGTGTGCTAGGCTTCCCTGTCCCTGAGAATCTAAACTTCTGTCAGTTCCATTGAGTGGATTTTTACATTCATGTTTTTGTTTTTTATTCCTAGAAATTCCTTTTGTTTCTTTTCTGATAGATTTCTTTCGTTTACTTATGTACTCCTTTGAATTCCTGAGCGTATTTGTGTTAGTTGTTTGAAAAGTCCTGGTCAGCTAACCCCAATTTTTCCATCATTCCTGTGTCTATTTCTATCGGTTGATTCTTATTCTGATTATGGGTTGTATATGTCTGCGTCTTCATATATCTAGTAATCTCTAACTGGATGCTAGAAATCATGTTTTATATTTTATGTGTTGGATTTTTTAAAGGTATGGGAGTATTGGACTTTATTCTGACAGACAGTTAAGTTCACTGTGGGTTAGTTTGATTCTTTCAAAGCTTGTTTTTAAACTTTATTAGAGCAGGTTTAGGGAAACCCTTACATTATCATTAGTTTAGCCTCACTATTAAGGCAGGACATCTCTGGAGCTTCCACAGGAAGCCCTGAGTGCTCAGTGAGGACTCTCCTCTCCACATGGTCAAACTCTAACACCTCCAGACTGTGTTAAGGTCAGCGTGTCTTTGTTTCAACTTATGCATGTGTAGTCTACTACTAAGATATAGATTTAAGGGGACTAGTATACAGACTTCTGGGTCTCTTTTGCCAAGCAGCTTACTCATTTCTGGGACATAGTTCCAGAAATTCTGACTTACTTAGCTTTCCCAAATTGTGTTCTCTGTTTGCTATACTCAGAAAGACTACTGTGTTCTGTTTGGGATTATTTCCCTGTGATGACATCCAGAAAGTGCCTTTAGTCGGGAAGATAGAACAATCTTAGAGCTCACCTTTTTTTTTCCCTTTCTCTTGGACCGCAGTCCTGTCCTACCTATTGTGCAATGTAAAAATATTATGGTCTCAGACTTTTTTTTCTAGTTTTCTAATTGCCTATAGCCACCAAACCTTCCTTGATTTGAGCAACAGAGAGCTCCAGAACAGTATCCACACATCCAGTGTGGCTCTGCCAACAGGGCTACATGTGGGAGACCTCCAAGAAGATGAAGTACAGGAGGAGCATTCAGAGCTATTTTCATTGTCACCCTGCTTCACCTGGAGAGCTTTTCTTGGCTATAACTTCAGAATTCTTTGTTCATTGGTTTTCATAGCTCTGAGAAACGCTGGATTTCAATTGCCTAAGAGCAAATAAAAGAAGTGAATTGAGGCCTCACTAGTGAGTTCACCCCTAGAGAAGGAAATAGCAACCCACTCCAGTATTCTTGCCTGCAGAATCCCGTGGACTGAGAAGACTGACAGGCTACAGGGCACAGGGTCGAAAAGAATTGGACACAACTGAAACAACTGAGCACACAGCACCCTGTGAGTTCAAACTTTTTATTTTTATAGATATAAAAATATATATATGCATATTTAAATATGTATTTAAAGTTACAATAAATGAGTTCCAAATTGGTAATTTTTTCTTGTTTAACACAAGTCCTTTTGACTGTCAGCTTACTTCAGGTTAATGCAAGAAGCCTGTTGGAGGCAAGTCCCTTCTCTAAGGATCTCATAGATTGGAGGCCATATGACTGATCTTCATTTCTGAAGCATCAAAGAGAATCAACACTGTGCATGGTCCCTTTGGTCTAGTTAGACCAGGCAGAGTCTCAAGAGTCTATCTGAGAGCTGTGGCTTTAGCTCTTCCCTATCATCTTGCTCCTGGACTACTGTCATGGGTCACCTCCACTCCAATCCAACCTCCTCGTTCTTTTTGGTAATATTTCCTATAAAGTAAGTCCCCATATATGAATCTTCAAGTTGTGAACTTTCAAAATGCAAACAAGTGTTCCATCAATGTCAGGTGTTAGTGAAACTGCAGCTTGCCCTCCATCTCCTATTGCTGACGACCCTTCACACTGCCATCCCCCGTCTCCTCTCTCTCCTCCAGTCAGTAACTCTTCCCTGTCCCTGTTCACCTGAGGCTAGCCCCTATACGCCAGCTGTTGTACTATACTACTGTATTTTTCAAGGTACTATAGTATAAAATTTAAAATGTTTTCTTTATCTTTTGTGTTTGTTTCACATGTATTATTTGTGTGGAAAGTATTATAAACCTATTAAGGTTAGAGTACTCCATAGCTGATTATGTTAGTTGGGTTAGTTAGTTTAGGCTAACTTTGTTGGATTTAACTTGGATTTACAAATTAATGTACTCTCAGAAAGAAATTTGCTTGCATGTAGGTAACTTACTGTAATTCGATTTTAACTACAGCATGCTGTCATTGAAAAACCTTTATGATTCCTCATTGCTACAAAGTTCTCCAAGATTTGGCTACAATCTTCTCTTGTGATGTTTTACACCACGATTTTCCTTTCCTGTGTTCTATCCAAGACATTTATTTCTGGCTCTTGGGTACAAACCATAATTTCACAGTTTTCTTCTTTCTCTCCCAGCTCATACTTTCTTTCCTGTCTCTGGAATACTTTTCTTAGCCAAAATATTTAAATGTAAAAGTATTACCTGGGCTTCCCTAGTGGCTCAGATGGTAAAGAATCTGCTTGGAATGCAGGAGACCTGGGTATGATCCCTGTATTGGGAAGATCCCCTGGAGAAGGGAATGGCCACCCACTCCAGTATTCTTGCCTGGAGAATCCCAGGCAAGCCTGGTGGCCGGCTACAGTCTGTGGGGTCACAAAAAATCAGACACAGCTGAGCAACTAACACTTTCACTTTCAGAAGTATTGCTAAGTCACTTCAGTCGTGTCCAACTCTGTGCGACCCCATAGACGGCAGCCCACCAGTCTCCCCTGCTCCTGGGATTCTCCAGGCAAGAACACTGGAGTGGGTCGCCACCTCCTTCTACAATGCATAGAAGTGAAAAGTGAAAGTGAAGTTGCTCAGTCGTGTCCGACTCTTAGCAACCCCATGGACTGCAGCCCACCAGGCTCCTCCATCCATGGGATTTTCCAGGCAAGAGTACTGGAGTGGGGTGCCACTGCCTTCTCCCAGAAGTATTACCAATCTTTAAAAGCCCAGTTCTAACACAATCACATTCATGAAAACGTCAATATTCTTCAAAAAATCCTCCTCTCCTCTCTCAAGTACTCAATCTAAACCTCATTTATCACATACATCACTGTCTACCTTATATAAACACCTTGAGCATAGAGTCCATATATCATTCCTTTTTGTGATCCTTAAGCTTCTAATGGACTGAACTGCATAGAAGGATGCTCAGTGAATGTTTATTGAGAGGATGAATGACTGTTTGGATGCTTTCATATATCCCTTGTTATTCTTTCCAGTTAATTTAAGATATATTAGTTTTAACTATTTGGAATTGCTAGAGATTCAAAAATAGTCACATATCAGCAATTTAATATGATTCAGTCTGATACACTTTCTCCTCCACTTATTTGTGAACTGCTCTTTAGCAAAGTATGTTACACTAGTAAAAATCATAGGATATCTAAATCAGGGGCAAAGGATTTCAGTAATTAAATTAAAATGTCAGAAATAATTGTTTGTGAGAACTGAGTATAAAACAGACATATATTTGTTAAAGAGCTTGTACTTGCAAGTGAACAGATGTCCACTCAAATCAAACTAGCTTAAGAACAAAAGGTAAGTATTGATAGGATATTGGAGAATCTCATTGTCTGAACACTGTGGCATTGATAAGGGTAGAAGCCAGGGCAAATATGAAAATTTCAGCAGCAGAAGTCCTTCTAGACTCCTAGCCTGTCTTGGTTTAAATTCTAAATTCCCCAATAGACTGAATCTGAATACCCTGGCTTGGACAAGGGGTCTGCCAATGCATTAGTTAAGTGAAAATTTTGCTTGGAGGCTTCCCTGATAGCTCAGTAGGTAAAGAATCAACCTGCAATGCAGGAGACCCCAATTCGATTCCTGGGTCAGCAAGATCCGCTGACAAAGAGATAGGCTACACACTCCAGGATTCTTGAGCTTCTCTTGAGGTTCAGCTGGTAAAGAATCCGCCTGCAATGCGAGAGACCTGGGTTCATCTTCACTGGGTTGGGAAGATCTCCTGGAGAAGGGAAAGTCTGCCCACTCCAGCATTCTGGCCTGGAGAATTCCAAGGACTGTAGAGTCTATGGGGACTCAAAAGAGTCAGACATGACTGAGCGACTTTCACTCATTTTGCTTGGAGGCGGGCCTTATAGCCCAGAGGGTGCAGAAAGTCAGCAGGCATAGATACATGATTTTTAAAATAAAAAGCACATCAAAAAGAAATGTGTATGTACCATTCTTGGGGAGATGTTTATTCTGCTTTGGCTTCAGAAGAAAAATAATGAGAAGCTTCAAGCTAGTTCACCCCTATGGTGCCTTCATACCTTTAACATCTCAGTTATTAAATCTCCATATGCAGCCAAGAATTTTCTTTTTTCTCCTCCAACCTAGCTCATGGTTTCTAAAGTTGATCTGTAAGTGGCTAGTCTACTGTTTGCAACGTCTGAGGAGGTGAGAGATTAAGGAAGCAGAAGCACTGGCACAAACTGATAGTGGACCCAGGAGAGCTCATCTCGGCTCTGTATATAATCCCATTTAATTCATGGTTGTTCAGCATCCACTCTACAACACACTCTGCTTATGTGCTCAGTCGCTCAGATTCTTTGCAACACTATGGGCTGTAGTTTGCCAGGCTTCTTTGAGCCTGGGATTCTCCATGTAATTCTGGAGGCAAGAATACTGGAGTGGGTTGCCATGCCCTCCTCCAAGGAATCTTCCCGGCCCAGGGATCAAACCCGCATCTCTTACGTCTCCTGCACTGGCAGGTGGATTTTTTAGCACTCACTTATGCCACCTGGGAAGACTGCAACATACTCTAGCACTTAACAATATGACGATCATAACATTCAGCATTGCTAGATATTGTGAAATTACGAAGGAACGTAAGGAATAGTCCTTACTGTTAAGAAAGTTATGATCTGATTGGGAAACCAAAATCAACATACAGATGATATTAACCATACCAGGTTAGTGACTAACTACAAACATATCTCTCATCAGATGCAAATGTTCACATATAGGTTATTTCACTGTAAGATGTTACATAGACATGGGCCAAGAGAATCATTTATTGCGTGGGATTATTTGTTATAGAAACTTGGCAGTAGCCAGATCAACAGAACCCTGCATTTCTGAGCCATTTGCCACAATTTGTGTTCTTCAAAGCTGACCTTGGCAGGAGATTTAAACTCTTCTCTTTTATGTTCCCCTTAAACCCAGTTAGTTGAGCCTAAGTTTTGAAGGAGAGGCCAGCAAGCATTGCAAGTCTCTGCTCACAGTCTTTGAAGGGGAAATAAGGCACAGACTTTGGGAGTAACCAGCTTGATGAGTTGAAAAGAGTCACGAACTGGGAACCAGAAAATTTTGGTTCTGGTCTTACTACTGACACTAATTTATTGTAATTCCCTGTTGGCCCTAGTGGTTAAAAAAAAAAAAAAAAAACTTGCCTGAAGGTGCAGGAGACATAAGAGACATGGGTTCAATCCCTGGGTTAGGAAGATGCCCTGGAGAAGGGAATCACAACCCACTCCAGTATTCTTGCCTGGAAAATCCCATGGACAGAGGAGCCTATGGGCTATGGTCCATAGTGTCACAAAGAGTCGGACATGATGGAAGCAACTTGGCACTTCATCACATCACAACTTATTGTATTGTTTTGAGCAAGTCACTTAAATGCATCTAACTCTAGTTGATGGGTATCTGTAAACCAAAAAGGGTAAGAAAAGGTTTCAATTCAAGAAAAGCTTTCAGTTCAACTACATTTATTTCAAGTCCCCAAGGAAATGGCCCCAAAATGCCTCCATTAAATGCCTATGGACAAAACTGAAAGCCTAACTTTGAATCATGAACCCTCAGACAATGAGGAACAATTAATTGTGAAGCATCTGTTCCCCTTTCCCAAGTCCTGGCCACATGCCTGACTAGACAGAGCGCATAACTCCCTCTCTAATGCAGTGAAACTCTTTGAAAATAAGGTAAAGGAGAAAGTCATTTGAGGGACTTGATCATAGGCTCTGGGCTTCCAAGGTAGCGCTAGTGGTAAAGAACTTGCCAGCCATCACAGGAGATGAAAGAGACAAGGTTCGATCCCTGGGTCAGGAAGATCCTCTGGAGAAGAACCCACTCCAGTATTCTTGCATGGAGAATCCCATGGACAGAGGAGCCTGGCAGGCTACAGTCCATAGAGTTGCAAAGAGTCATACACAGCTGAATCAGCTTAGCACAAAACACAATCATGGCTCTGACTGAATTATTGTCCAAAACTGCCCCTTGCTAAGGCATTATGAAGATTTCATGGGATGCTGTGTACAAAAGCTCACTGGCCAACTGGTCTGGCCTAAAAAGCATTTCTCCTAGAAGTTTATTGTTGAAAGCTATGGGTTTTGATAGAGTGTTAACCAGGGACGAATCCCCCTGTTCTGAAACCCTCCTCCTCTTCTGCCTGTTTATGCTCTCAGTTCTGGTGACTCAGTAGATGAAAAATAAGGGTCAGCTCTGACTCACAGCAGCACTGTGAATATCCTGACCCCAGTGGGCTGCAGGGCCTGAGATGTTTATTTCATTTCCCTTTCATTCCATACTCAGCTGGGCTCTCAGAGGAGGAAAGGGAAGGAAAGTAGCCCACGCTGACTAATCAGTCCAGAAATATTTACTGAGCACAGCCCAAGGACTGTGTAGTAGGAGGAAACAAGAAGGAATATCTCAAGTCCAGGGCTTCAGAGCTGCTTGGAGACTTTGCAACGATCCCATTAGCCCTGGGAAAGAACACCTTTGGCCAAATTGGAGGGTGTGGGGCTGGAGAGAGGCTTGGGATGGGAAGTTGCTAGAAAGTGCCTAGGACCAAAGGGTCTCAGTGCACGAATGCATTTTCTGAAAATATTTATTTATTTGATTGTGCCGGGTCTTAGTTGCCGCACTCAGGATCTCCAATCTCCATTGCAGCACACAAGATGTTTACTTGTGACATGCAAAGTCTTAGTTGTGGAATGGGATCTAGTTCCCTGACCAAGGATTGAACTCAGGCCCCCTCCATTGGGAGCATAGTCTTAGCCCTGGACCACCAGAGAAGCCCCTGCATATGCAAACATGTCCCAAGAACAGCTGGTTTTCTCCAACTTTGAATGATTTGGAGGGTATAGATGAGTGTCCTGGGGCAGGGCAGTGGAAATACGGGGTGACAGCTTGAGCCCTTTCTGCTCTGTTCCAGCTCCCATCCCAGGAATAACCTAGAAATGCCAAACTTGGGAAAGTGTTGTTTTGTATGTGGGGGTTGGGTCAGCTGCACTGGGGCGGGGTGGGAGGGCGGTGCTAATTCATAAAGAAAGGGAAGGAAGGGATTTCCCTGGTGGTCCAGTGGTTAAGATTCCAGACTCCCAATGCAGGAGGCCTGGGTTTGATCCCTGGTCAGGGACCGAGATCCCACATGCCACAACTAAGAGTTCGCGTGCTGCAACTGAAGATCCCGTATCCTCAGCCAAATAAATGAGTATCGAAAGAAAAAGAAAGGGAAGGCAGATCCTCCAAGCCCAGTCGCCTGGAAACAACACAGACAAAGAGGTTTGTGGGGCTGAGCACCCTAGGGTGCCTCCACACCCACTATCTGGAGTGAGTTTCCAGCCCAAGTCCAAGGCAGAAATAATAACAGCTGCTACCAATTTGGACCACCTCCCAGGGGCCAGACACTATGCTAAATGCCTTAGTTACATTATCTCATTTAATCATCACACCATCATTACTCATTCCCCCTACCCCAGGAAGCTATAATTATCACTACTTAATAATAATGAAAATAAAGGCTCAGAGGGGTTAAGTAACTGAGTTTACACAGATAACAGGAGGAAGGCAGGTGCTGATTAAGGTTTTTCTGACTTCAAATTCTATGTCACTCCATACCTGATCCCATTGGATAAAAAAGAAGCTGGAACTCTAGGAAGAGGGTGGAGAAGGGAAGAGGTGGAAGTAGGCAGAAGGAGAAGGAACTGATGCTCTGGGTTCAACATGGTAAGAGCCTCGGGCTTGGTTTTCTGGAGGTGGCATTAGGGTCAGTGCTCAGTACAAGTGATAGGGGAATGTCTGTGGATGAGTCTTAGGGCAGAGGTTCTCCAGGAATGGAGGGCCAACAGCAGACCCTGTGAGAGCTCGTGCTTCGGGCTACATGGAGGGTCCCTCACTTGTCTAGACAGCATTGAGGCACTGATCATGCACCCCTGTACTCTGAATGATAGTGACCAGCAGGGTCAGGGCTAGGTCCAGTTCAATCGCAATGGACTGTGCAACAGCCATGGGCACACACAGGAAGGGGCTGGCCTTCCAGTGCTTGTTCCTGGTATTTCTGGACCCAGCCTCCCTCAAAATCCTTAATGAAACTCCTAAAAGCAGATTTCCCTGCTGGTCCTGTAGTTAGGACTTTGCCTTCCAATTCCTGAGGATACAGGTTCAATCCCTGGCCTAGGAGCTAAGATCCCAAACGCCTTGGGGGCCAAAAATCCAGAACAAAAACAACAGAAGCAATATTATAATAAATTCAATAAAGACTTTAAAAATGATCCACATCAAAAAAATCTTTATTAAAAAATCTGCAAAGGAAAGATGAGGCTGTGTAGGGAACTCTACTTCTTTGATATGCAGTCTTCAGAACTGTCATTAAGAAATGAAACCTTTTGGGGGACTTCTCTGGCAGTCCAGTGGTAGACTCCTTGCTTCAAGTGCAGGGAGCATGGGTTTGATCCTTGATCGGGGAACTAAAATCCCACATGCTGAATGGTAAGGCAGAATATTGCAGGTGTATTACCTGCAGTGCAGGAGACGAAGAAGACTGGCGCTCAGTCCCTGGGTTTGGAAGATCCCCTGGAGGAGGAAATGACAACCCACTCCAGTATTCTTCCCTGGAAAATCCCATGGACAGAGGAGCCAGGCAGGCTTCAGTCCATGGGGTCACCAAGGGTCAGACATGACTGAAGCGACTGAGCAAGGCCAAGGGAAAAAAAAAAGAAAAAAGAAATGGAATCTTTTCACTGTCTTAAATGCTATCAAGGCTTGTCAGGTGGGAGTGCAACCAAAGGCAAAATCAAGGCCGCCTACTCCTTTGTTCATACTCACTGCACAAAGAAGCATAAGCTTCTGCTTTCATGAAGCACACAAGTTTGCACTTTAACAGCTTTATTGAGATTCATGCCCAGGTGGCTCAACGGGTAAACAATCGGCCTGCAATGTAGAAGACATACGAGATCACAGTTCCCTAACCAGGGATCGAACTCTTCTGCAGTGAAGCACAGAGTCTTAACTACTGGACTGCCGGGGAAGTCCCTTGACTGGTTTTCTTAATTGGAGATATTAAAGACAAAAATATTCAATTGGTTGTTAAAGAATGGTAAGGCAGACTTTGTTTGGAGGAACTATCACAATAGGTTATTGGAATTATTGTAGTAAGGGATAGACTGGGCTCAACTGTGAATACAAGAAGAAAAAGTGGTAATTTATAGCCAAAGAGCAGGACTAGGGGTAGAGGGTTGGGGTGTCAGTGAATGGAAAATTACTAAGATGAAACATGAGGAGGAAGGGGATATTTTCGTTAAATTATCCTAAGAGGATTCTTTCTGAAGGCCGGCTAGGGTGATCATATATTAAGGATGGGGGGTTCCGGCTAAACTGACTCAGCAAATTCATGCCAAAATTGGGCTCTTGAGAACATGGCCAAGGACCAGGACTAGTTGAGAAAGAGCTTAGAGGAGACTGATTAAAGTCTGGTCAAGAAGTGAATCTTTGAGGATTTCCCTGGTGGTCCAATGGTTAAGAATCTGTCTTGTGATGCAGGGAACACCGGTTTGATCCCTGATTAGGGAACAAATGTCCCACATGCCTCGCCTACAGCAGTAACTGCTGAAACCTGTTGGTGATGACACAACAAAGGTCCCACGTGCCACAACTAAGACTCGAGGCAGCCAAATAAGTAAACAATAAAAAAAATAAAAAAACAGGAGACAACCTTTGTCAGTGGAGTGGGGATACATGGAGCTTACACTGTGATAACCTGTATGCTTTATTAAGCAAACAAGCTTTTTAAAAGCGAGATCGTTGTGGCTTGGCATTGGATTAATCAAACTCCTGAGGCTCTGAAGGAATTCCACCATCCAAGGAGAGTCCAGGGAGCAGCTGCTGAAAGAATTCCTCATTTACACAACCATCCTCTGGCTGAGTCTAGGCAGAGCAAGAGCTAGAAGAGGATGAGTCTAATTTCTGTGAACTGTAACGTATAAAAGCAAGATAATTTGATTATGGAGATCAGCTTCTTTGAACTTTGACTTGGCGAGGAAATTTAGTTTTTGAACTTTAAATTCTCCCTGGGAATTCGATAAAGAGGGGCATTTATATTCAAATCTGAGGCAGTCTTAAATTGTTGACATTTTATTATTGAATTGTCTTTACATAACTTATAATTGGAAGGTCTTAGTGGGTCATTTAATTTTATTAAAGAACCTCTGATATGCTTTGTTAGAAAATACGGTCAGACATAATTTGGGATGGGAAAGGGAGTCATCTGTCAACCAGAGGTACAGAGGAGTCTTGTGCTTATACAACAAGGGGATTGTTCTGATCCATTGCAGAGCTTTCGAGGATAAATTTTAAACTGCCCAGAAGTCCCAGCAAGATTCTCAAAGAAGCCATAACTGGTCCCTGGGAAGTAGAGGCTGAAGTGAGGAAGCACCACTGACCTAATTTAGTGCTGATTCCCAGCCTTGATGGGGAGGACCATATTCTTGGTTGACTCTTGGCTTAATGGTTAAGCTCCACAGTTAAACATCTAGGGTTACTGGAGAGAAATACTTGTCCCCATTCTTTTTATTGCAATATAGGGTTGTTAATTTTATTTTTATTGGAGTAGATGAACTCCTTATGGCCAAATTCAGAGTTAAATTGAAGAACGTAGGGAAAACCACTAGACCATTCAGGTATGACCTAAACCAAATCCCTTACAATTACACAGGAGAAGGCAATGGCACCCTACTCCAGTACTCCTGCCTGGAAAATCCCATGGATGGAGGAGCCTGGTAGGCTGTAGTACATGGGGTCGCTGAGGGTCAGACACAACTGAGTGACTTCACTTTCACTTTTCACTTTCATGTACTGGACAAGGAAATGGCAACCCACTCCAGTGTTCTTGCCTGGAGAATCCCAGGGACGGGGGAGCCTGGTGGGCTGCTGTCTATGGGGTCACACAGAGTCGGACAGGACTGAACTGACTTAGCAGTATCAGTAGCAGTACCATTATACAGTGGAAGTGACAGATAGATTCAAGGGATTAGATCTGATAGACAAAGTGCCTGAAGAACTATGGATGGAGGTTCATGACATTGTACAGGAGACAGGGATAAAGACCATCCCCAAGAAAAAAAAAATGCAAAAAGGCAAAATGGTTGTCTGACGAGGCCTTACAAATAGCTGAGACAAGAAGAGAAGCTGAAGGCAAAGGGAAAAAGGAAAGATATACCTATTTGAAAGCAGAGTTCCAAAGAATAGCAAGGAGAGATAAGAAAGCCTTCCTCAGTGATCAGTGCAAAGAAATAGAGGAAAACAATAAAATAGGAAAAACTAAAGAACTCTTCAAGAAAATTAGAGATACCCAGGGAACATTTCATGCAAAGATGGGCTCAATAAAGGACAGAAATGGTATGGACCTAATAGAAGCAGAAGATATTAAGAAGAGGTAGTAAGAATACACAGAAGAACTATACAAAAAAGATCTTCATGACCCAGATAACCATGATGGTGGGATCACTCACCTAGAGCCAGACATCCTGGAGTGCAAAGTCAAGTGGGCCCTAGAATCACTACGAACAAAGCTAGTGGAGGTGATGGAATTCCAGTTGAGTTATCTCAAATCCATAAAGATGATGCTGTGAAAGTGCTGCACTCAATATGCCAGCAAATTTGGAAAACTCAGCAGTGGCCACAGGACTGGAAAAGGTCAGTTTTCATTCCAATCCCAAAGAAAGGCAATGCCAAAGAATGCTCAAACTACCACACAATTGCACTCACCTCACACACTACTAGTAAAGTACTGCTCAAAATTCTCCAAGCCAGGCTTCAGCAATATGTGAACCGTGAACTTCCAGATGTTCAAGTTGGTTTTAGAAAAGGCAGAGGAACCAGAGATCAAATTGCCAACATCCGCTGGATCATGGAAAAAGCAAGAGAGTTCCAGAAAAACATCTATTTCTGCTTTATTGACTATGCCAAAGCCTTTGACTGTGTGGATCACGATAAATTGTGGAAAATTCTGAAAGAGATGGGAATACCAGACCACCTGACCTGCCTCTTGAGAAATCTATATGCAGGTCAGGAAGCAACAGTTAGAACTGGACATGGAACAACAGACTGGTTCCAAATAGGGAAAGGAGACTGTATATTATCACCGTGCTTATTTAACTTCTATGCAGAGTACATCATGAGAAACATGGGGTTGGATGAAGCACAAGCTGGAATCAAGATTGCCAGGAGAAATATCAATAACCTCAGATATGCAGATGATACCTCCCTTATGGCAGAAAGTGAAGAGGAACTAAAAAG
>SJYQ01004952.1:90887-108610 GCA_006410935.1 Redunca redunca
ATGGATATGAGAGTTGGACTATAAAGAAAGCTGAGCGCCAAAGAATTGATGTTGGAGAAGACTCTTGAGAGTCCCTTGGACTGCAAGGAGATCCAACCAGTCCATCCTAAAGGAAATCAGTCCTGAATAGTCATTGGAAGGACTGATGCTAAAGCTGAAACTCCAATGCTTTGGCCACCGGATGCAAAGAAATGACTCAATGGAAAAGACCCTGAAGCTGGGAAAGATTGAAGGCGGGAGGAGAATGCAATGACAGATGATGGTTGGATGGCATAACTGACTTGATGGACATGAGTTTGATTCCAACTCTGCGAGCTGGAGATGGACAGGGAGGCCTGGCATGTTAAAAGGTCCACGCCATGTTTTTCCTTAGCTTAGCAGGGCATGACAACCCCAAGTGAGCAACCTGATGTAGGCTACAGTCCATGGAATCGCAGAGAGTCAGACATGATAGAGCAACTTAACTGAACTGAACTGAGGGTTGGCTCAGTGGTTAAGAATTCACCTGCCAATGCAGAAGACTCAGATTTGATCCCTGGGTGGAAATGGCAAAGCACTGTAGGATTCTCGCCTGGAGAATTCTGTGGACAGAAGAGTCTGCCAGGCTACAGTCAATGCAGTTGCAAAGAGACACAGCGACTCAACAATAAACAAACAACAAATTGTTTATTTACAATGTTTTGTTAGTTTCTGCTCTATAGCAAAGTGAATAAGTTGTTATATATATATACAAATCTACTCTTTTTTAGATTATTTTCCCATATGGGTTATTACAGACTATTGAATAGAGTTTCTTGTGCTATACAGAAGGTCCTTATTAGTTCTCTATTGTATATATAGTAGTGCAGGGGTTAACAGTCAGCCACCTTGCTCTGGCTAAGCCATGAGAAAATCACCATGGGAAAATAATAAAAACAAAATATAGCAATACAGCATAACGCAAATAAAAGTACATCAGGTTGCTCAGTTGGGGTTGTCATGCCCTGCTAAGCTAAGGAAAAACATAGTGTGGACCTTTTAACACCAGGTAAGCGCAAGTGGTGGCTCAGATGGTAAAACATCTGTTTACAATGAGAGAGACCTGGGTTCGATCCCTGGGTCGGGAAGATCCCCTGGAGAAGGAAATGGCAACCCACTCCAGTACTCTTGCCTGGAAAATCCCATGGACGGAGGAGCCTGGTAGGCTGCAGTCCATAGGGTCGCTACTAGTCGGACACGACTGAGTGACTTCACTTTCAAGCGCAAGTGCAGAACACTGCTTGTGCACACACTAAGATGTTTTCCCAAAGCATATGTGGGTCTCCAGCTAGGTGATAGCCCTTGTACAAGAAAATAAGAAAGATAGTTTAAAGTAATCAATAAAATGGGAGCTGTGACCAGGGACACAGGAGGCTGACTTTATCATAACACAACAGATACTTTCTGCTTGCCAAAACACTAAATAAAAGTGATGGGACTCTGAGGAACAAGGCTCTTGACCCAAGAGGTCTTGAGTCCCCTGGTCCCATCTTTAAAACTTTAATTTTGTCTCTAGTTTCTTTTTCCCAAACTGTGTGTCGACCACTTTCGATCCCTACCTGCTATGCTGGCCGCAGCCTAGTATGCATATGTAATCCCAGTCTCAACAATTGATCCTTCCCTATTTGTCCCCATTCTTGATATTTCCTTAAATGTGAAGTATTCTATCTCTACATAGGAAGGTTTCTTGGTATATTAAGAGGTTCTTTGCCCACTGACTCAATCATCATTTTCCAATCTATTCTTTGTTAGGCATAAAGGTAGTATGTCGATTTCTCAACCACATTTACTTTCTTTTTGTCCTATTGAAAACTGGTTGTAAGTGTGAAGTAAAAAAGAATGATGCTATTCAAATCCCCCAAAGAACATCATCGTCAAATTGCATAGCAGTTTACAAGGCTTATTTCGTATTTGTATTCACACACACATATGTGTGTACTATACAGTATGAATTTTATAAATATCATCAATAAAATATATTTTNACAATATGAATTTTATAAATATTATCAATAAAATATATTTTATATTTTTCATATAGTTCCATACATTATACAAAATAATTTCATAAAATATGAAAGTAAATATTGGCGTACATGAAATATACCTAAGAAATACAAATGAGTCATGCTCGATTTTTTGGGACCCCATGAAGTGCAGCTCGCTAGGCTGTCCATGAGATTTCCCATGCAAGAATACTGGAGTAGGTTGCCATTTCCTTCTCCAACATATGATATATATAAATATAATATGTAACATATTTTTAAAATATATATACACTATAATACATACATACACGCACACATACAGCTTCATTATTCACCATATAAATGTTTAGGATGTCCATCTATTTTGATTCTTACCTTGGTTAGTATTATTTGCAAAAGTAAAAATGACTCCAGTTCTCAGACTGAAAGCAGTGGTTCTCATACTTGAGTGTGAATCAAAACCACTTATTAAACACAAATTAGTGGCCTCCACCCCCAGAGTTTCTGATCCAATAGATGAGGGTGGTGCCTAATAATCTGCATCTTGAATGAAGTCCCACACTTAGAAAATGACAGGACAAAAGATGAGCATATTGATCCCACAGATACATCTATCCTTGGATAATACTTTGATTTCATACTTAAAGGACCTCTCTTGCCCTATCAATCTTTAACATATATTATAAAGTCTTAAAACCAACCTCAGCATTTAAGAAGGCCAGCCTCTGGTCGACTTCACCTTCATTCAACTGAAGGAGGAATAATATCCCATGTTTGAGGTAGGCAACAGCCAATGAATACTTGGTCAGGTACCATTTTGAATGGCAGCTTCGAATTCTACAGTGTTGGGCCACAGATCCATTCATCCCTTCAGAAAATCAGCCTCTGAGTTTCATTTCCCTGTTGTCCTTCAAAGGCTGGATGTAATGACAAGAAGAGAAATGGAATGGCTGCCAACCCCACTGCAAGTTTGGATAATATCTTTGTTGATACCTAAGACATTCCTGTTATAACAGGCATCATTTAGAAGAAAAAAAAATAAATCTCTTGTTCAAGTGACAAATGGTTGGGATCATGTCTGGCTGTCAGGGTACACATGAGGAGGCAAAGTGAATGTGTTCATTTTATTTTATTTTTTTGAATGTGTTCATTTTTAAAAAATATTTCATTTGTATTTTTTTATTTGGCTGCGCCAGATCTTAGTTACCACACACAGGATCTTTGATCATCGCTGCAGCACGTGAACTCTTAGTTGCAGCATGTGGGATCTAGTTCCCTGACCAAGGACTGAACCCGGGCCCCTTGCAATGGGAACTCAGAATCTTAGCCACTAGACCACCAGGGAAGTCCCTGAAAGTACTCATTTTGTAAAGAGGTACCAGGTTTGAAGCTGAGACATGAATTGATGAAGCTCATAAAGCAGGAATCTTTATGCAGGTGAGGAGAAAATTATGAAGCACTCAGACACTTTTAGGGTCTTTAAGAATGTGTGCTCTGGAGCAGGAGCATCCACACGCCTCTTCTGAGACATTCCTTATGTGCAGGCAAGTGTACTTGCTCTCCCAGAAGGCCACAGTCCTGCCCATAGCTGATTAGATCAGGAGGACTGCATGATCCAAATAGCCAGGCCCATGTGGGCACTTGATTCTGGAGAGACAGGACTGATTTATCTTCTGGATGTTCAAAGGCAGCCAGTGCAGCTGACAAAACAGTGTAGAAGTAGAAAGGCACAGAGAAAAGGCAACAAGAAACGAACAAACAAACAAGAATCAAAAGAAACCACAGGCAGAAATAGGAAAAGGATAGGAAGTAGAGAAGGAAGAAGAGGTGGAGGAGTGAGGATGCATAAGTGGCTGGCGGGCCCCAGGGTTGTCCACCTTATACAGCTGCTGTGGGCCCTCCCTCTCCTCCTCTGAGAACCCTGACCGAGGTCTGCAGAAGCTTTTCTTGTCTTTACTGTAAGCTCCCATAAGTTGATGTAACCTGAGCAGGTTTCTAGTTTTTTTTCAAAGATATCTTTGTTAACAGAAACAGAGATAAGAAGAAATTGTTACAGAGTAAAATCTTGGGCCCAAACCAAAAATATGTGGGAAAACTGTAAACGGTTTAATTTATAAAAATTAATCAGGTCTGGGGACTTCCCTGGTGGCCCAGTGGCTAAGACTCTGTGCTCCCAATGCAAGGGGCCAGGGTTTGATCTTTGGTCAAGGACCTGATCCCACATGCTGCAACTGGTAAATAAAATAAAAAAATAAAAATATATCAGATTGATAAGTGGTTAATATCCATCATATACAAACAGCTCATATAATTCAACAATCAAAAAAAGACCCAATTTAAAAATGGGCAGAAAAACTGAATGGACATTTTTTCAAAGAGAGAATGCAGATAGCCAATAAGTACATGAAAAGATGCTAACATCACTAGTCATCAGGAAGATGTAAATGAAAACCACAGTAAGGTATCATTTCACACTTGTCAGAATGGCTATCATCAAAAAGAACATAAGTAAGAAGCGTTGGCAAGGGTGTAGAGAAAAGGAAACACTTGTACACTGTTGGTGGAAATGTAAATTGGTACAACCACTGTAGAAAACAGTACGGAAGTTTCTCAAAAAGCTAAAACTCGAACTACCATAAAACCCAGCAATTACATTCCTGGGTATATATCTGAAAAAAAATAATAAAATAAAATACAAAAACACTAATATGCACCATAATGTTCACAGCAGCATTACTTACAATTACCAAAATATGGAAGCAACCTAAGTGTCCATCAACAGATGAATGGATAAAGAAGATGTGATACATATACAAAATGGATTATTACTCGGTGATAAAAAGGAGCAATATTGGGTCATTCGTAGAGACATGAATGGACCTAGAGTCTGTCATACACAGTAAAGTAATTCAGAAAGAGTAAAACAAATACCGTATATTAACACATATACATGTAATCTAGAAAAATGGTACCGATAAACCTATTTGCAGGGCAGGAACAGAGTCACAGACATAGAACAGATACGTGGTCATGGAGATGGGGGGTAAACTGGAAAGTTGGGATTGATGTGTGTGCACTGCCATGTGTAAGAGAACGTACTATATAGCACAGGGAGCTCAGCTCAGGGCTCTGTGATGACCTAGAGGGGTGGGATGGGAGGGAGACCCAAGAGGGGGGGCGTCTATGTGTGCATACAGCTGATTCACTTCATTGTATAGCAGAAACTAGCACAACACTGTAGAGCAATTATACTCCAATAAAAAATATTTGAATTAATGTGACCTCTTCAGGACCTCACACTCTATGGTGACCCTAATCAGACAGGTGTGGCACACAGATACAGGGAAGATTAGTGATGGCATAGATTAGGCAGCGTCCTCAACATAGTTCCTGGCTTTCCTGTACCTCCTACAGCATCACATTTACTGCACCCTCTTTTACTTACTCAATGACCATATTCCCTACCAAGGCTGTGAGTTTCATGAAGACAAGGACGTGTCTGTCTTGTTCACTGCCCTGTTCCTAGCACAGTGAAAAGCATGACTGGTTCTCTTGAAATATTTGTTGAATAAATAAGAAAATCATATTACATGAGTAAAATGGTGGCAAAAAAAAATGGGAATGTTAAACTTGGAAATGAGTAGTTCAAAATGGACCAGATTCTGATTTTTAAAAATCTGCAAGATTTTCAAGTGGAAAAGGGAATTTGTTTACTTGAGTTGCTCACTGAGCAGAATTAGCATGGCAGGGAGTAGAGTACTGGACTGGTAGTCAGAACCCTGAGTTCTGAACACTGAGATTGAAAAAATAAGTAAAACGATAGAGAATGGTAGAAGCTAAATTTCTCATAGTTGGAGTAGGAGGTTACAGATAAGGGGAAAAGAATAAAATGAACCATGTAGTTCTGAACTAGAGTCTGTGACATCAATGGAAGTTCTTATTTAGCTTAACTTAGGAACTGGTGAGTAATAGTAGAAATAATATAGACTTGTATGGATACAAAGTTTAATATATTAATACATACCTTTACTCTCTAGCTCAGACAGCAAAGAATCTCCCTGCAATGCAGGAGACCTGGATTCGATCCCTGGGTGGAGAAGATCACCTAGAGAAGGGAATGGTTACCCACTCCTTTTTTCTTGCCTGGAGAATTCCATGGATAGAGGAGCCTGGTGGGCTACAGTCCATGGGGTGGCAAAGAGCTGGACACAACTGAATGACTTAATTTTTTTTTTTCTTTTTTTACTTTCTAGCACTGACAGGGCCTAAAGGCAATGACATTCCAATTTGAAAACAATGAGCAGATTAGAGCAAATGCTGGTTTACCACTCTCCAATAAAAGGATTCAGGGATCCTTTTGAAATGACTGACCTGACATAAAAACAATGAAATAATGCCATGTGAAGCAACATGGATGGATGCAGAGATTATCATACTAAGTGAAGTAAGTCAGAAGGACAAATATTATATGATATCACTTATACATGGGATCTAAAATACAACACAAATGAACATACTATGAAACAGAAACAGACTCACAAACATAGAGACCAGACTTATGGTTGCCAAGGAGGGTGCAGGTAGGAGAGGGATGGATTGAGAGCTGAGATTAGCAGATGCAAACTCATATGTATAAGATGGATAAACAGCAAAGTTTTACTATATAGCACAGGAAACTATATTTGATATCCTGTGATAAACCATAATGGAAAAGAATATGAATGGAAGAGAATATGAAAAGAATATATACATATATATATATATATATATATATANCCTGTGATAAACCATAATGGAAAAGAATATGAATGGAAGAGAATATGAAAAGAATATATACATATATATATATATATATATATATATACAAATGAATTACTATGCTGTATAGCAGAAGGAGTGATGCTGAAGTTGAAACTCCAGTATCTTGGTCACCTGAAGTGAACAACTGACTCACTGGGAAAAGTCCCTGATTGAGGGCAGAAGGAGAAAGGGGCATCAAGAGGATGAGATGGTTGGATAGCAGCCCCAGTACAATAGACATGAACTGGGCAAACTTTGGGAGATGCTGAAGGAAAAGGGAAGCCTGGCATGCTGCAGTCCATAGGGTCGAAAAGAGTCGTACACACCTGGGTGACTGAGTGGCAACTGCAGCAGCAGAAATTAACATGAGACTGTAAGTCAGCTCTACTTCAATATGTTTTTAAAAAATAATACCTACCCTTCCTACGTTACAAGGTTGGCAAAGATCAAACAAGAGAATGTTTGAAGTTCAAAAGTATTAAGTGCTCTACAAATAGATTAAGGCTCTGCTCTGTTGAGAAAGGGAAACCTTAAAGTCCCACATCTGATGCCCGGGCCAAGATTCTGTCAATCTAAAACAAGGGTGTTTTTCCTCAAATCCCCCTAGACATCTCAGAGATAGTTTGCACTTCTCTCTGTCTCCCTGCCTGGTGATAACAGGGCTGTTAATTTGTTTTTTCAGTTGTGGTGATTTCACTTGCTACATAAATGTCAAGTTCCACTTGGGTAGAAGTTAATGCATAATGTCTTCCCTTCCCTCATGAGCACAATCCTGTTACATTATCCCTTTATTCGAACATTGATTTTTTTTTTTTTTTTTTGCTTTTCGGTTTTAAGTGCTAAAAATAGCATATTCTACCCCACTGCTTTACTGCTTTCAAGGCAATGAGAATGGTGCCTGCCATGGTGGGAGTTTAACAAATCGTAGTGAAGTTGACTGTTCTTCAAGATAGTAACAGCACCGCCAAATGGGCATTTATCAAGGGCAGCCTGACAATCCCAAATAACCATACATTTGCAGCCCTTCATTCACAATTCCCTGTAACCTTCATGCAAGCTAGATGGGAACACAAGATAGGTTTTATTATCCCTCTTAAATTGAGAGGGAAAACTAAGGTACAAAACAATTAAATGCTTTTGTAAAGTGCCTTGAGCTTCCCTGGTGGCTCAGTGGTAAAGAATCCACCTGTAATGCAGGAGACCCAGGTTTGGTCCCTGGGCAGAGAAGATCCCCTGGAGAAGGAAATGGCAACCCTCTCCAGTCTTTTTGCCTGGGGAATACCAGGGACAGAGGAGCCTGGCGGGCTACAGCCCATGGAGTTGCAAAGAGCTGAACCTGACTTAGAGACTAAACAACAATACAGTACCTTGACCCTAGCAAGGCTGGACCTAAACCTACAAACCTGGCTTGCTATTGGCCCAGTACTCTTACATCTTAGACACGGTTCCATGACTCTGCCTTTCCTGTCGGTTGGCTGTACTCCCAATCCACTCTTGGGATCATGGCATGCAGACTTTTCAATCCTGACCAGTCTTGCTAGGAAAGGCTCTGACCTTTTTCATGGCACCTTCTCAGACAACCCAAGAGAGGCCCAAGCAAAGAAAGTGTCTCAGAACAAGAAAAAGTAACCAGGAGAGCAGGCTGTCTCTGTTGTGAAATTTCAGTGTTGGTTCTTACAGCTGATCGGAATACTGGGCAACAAGCACCAGCGAGGGGCTTAAAGTCTGCCTGAGACCGGAGGAAACTCTGAGTTAAAAAGACGCGCCCTTCAAGTGTAGACAGTGACTTTCAATTCAAAAGCACTTTCACACTGTCACCTGATTTGGTCTTGGTAATAACTCAGTGAGATGTGTGTCCGATGGGGGTGGGGGTGGGGCTGACCGGGAAGGGGGGCGGAATCTCTCCACTTTACAGCTAATCAGCTGAGGTCAAATGATATTCAGGGTCATGCAGCTAGATAGAGCTATTCATGAACTCTGGCCTTTGGAAAACAACACTAGAAGATGCTGTTTTGTTCATAAATAAATCTCAAGGACTGACTCACATTTACAGGGATTTATTTGGAAAGGCTCTTTTTGGTCTCCCAGGAATAATACCACAGAGGTAAACACTGTCCATTATTCTCTCTCTCTGCAAAAGGCTGACTCTGCACTATACATGTATCTGGGGCTTCCCTGGTGGCTCAGACAGTAAAGAATGTACTTGCAATATAGATCTGGGTTCGATCCCTGGGTTGGGAAGATCCCCTGAAGAAGGGAATGGCTACTCACTCCAGTATTCTTGCCTGGAGAATTCCGTGGACAGAGGACCCTGGTGGACTATACATGGGGTCTTAAAGAGTCAGACATGACTGAGTGACTGAGCACAGCACAGCATACGTGTATCTATTCTGCCCCAAACTCCCCTCCCATCCAGGCTGCCACTGATCCTGCATTATAAACGGTAGGTTCCCTCGCACTTTTCCTTTCAAGGCCAGGGAGGCCCCCTTTCCCTAGACCTGGCTTTTCCATGAGAATCTCGAAGAGACAAGCTGGGAATGTTTGTTCGTAGCTTTTAAACCAGTGAGAGACTTCCCCATATCAGAGGGAGCGGGATTTTCCCAGAAATCCCTCTTGTATAAGAGCCCCCATTTTTTGTCCCTCCCTCTGCACCTCACCTTTGCCAGCACCCCTTCATCACCAGCGCGGCAGCCTGCCAGTCCACACCTCCCGCCTTCTTAGCAAGCAGCTGCTCCCGCCACACAGATCAGGTCCAGGGGCAGGCCAATAAAATGCAGGTCTCGGGGGAGGAGAAGCTGGAGACGCTCTTCTGAGAGGCTGTGAGAGCCGGCGGGGTGGCCCCATTGAACCCCTTTCCCCTCCCGCTGCGGGGCGGTGGAGGGGTGGGGTGGTGGTGAGGGGGTGGCGGGGAACCTCAGCACTGCTAGTTGAAACAGGATTCCCCCCTCCCTTCTCAGCAGCCAGGCTTTAAATAGGATTAATGAGAGAGAACATTCTAAACACTGCTCTGCGAGGTTCCAGAACCGGCAGCCGGCTATTTCCTCTCAAGCTGCCATTTTGGACTCATTCCCCGGGCTGCCCTCCTAACTTCCAGATACTTCTTTCCCGCTGGGCATTACAGCTCTCTGCTCGGAACCTCGCTACACGCAGCTCAAGGACAGATGAGTGTCGTCCACCCACTGCTTGTGCCAGGAAGTGCCCTCTGCTGCCTTCACTGAGACTGATTATCTTCTGTGATAAAATTCAGACCTTAGGGCAGGGGGTGGGCACGAAGTGGAACAGAAAGGGAGCAGCTCTAAGCTGTGGAGGACCAGTCCTATTCACTCTGGTGTGAAGGGCTCTTTCATAGCATGGGGGATGTCCCTAGTGGTCCAGTGGTTGAGAATTCACCTTGCAATGCAGGGGATATGGGTTTCATCCCTGGTTGGGGAGCTAAGATCCCACATGAAGCAGAACTGAGCCTGCAGTCTCTGGAGCCCAGGTTTGGCAACAAGAAAGGCCATGTGCCACAAGGAAAGATCCTACATGACATGGGGAAGATCTTGTGTGCTTGCTGCGTGCTCAATCACTTCCGTCTTGTCCAAGTCTTTGTGACCCACATGGACTGTAGCCCGCCAGTCTCCTCTGTCCATGGGATTCTCCAGGCAAGATACTGGAGTGTGTTGCTATGCCCTCCTCCAGAGGATCTTCCTGACACAGGGACCAAACCCTCCTCTCTTACATTTTCTGCATTGGCAGTTGGGTTCTTTACCACTAGTGCCAGGCTGGGAAGCCCCCTGTGTGCTTCAACTAAGACCAAAAAAATAATTTTTTTCTAAAAAAAATAACAATCACAGTACCCACAGAATTGTAGCTGTTTGTTTTGGCCGCACCTTGAGGTGTATGGAACTTCCCTGACCAAGGATCGAACCTGCCCCACCCCAAAGCAGATCTTAATCATTGGCCCACCAGGGAAGTTCTGTAGATATTATTTTAATCACCTGTAATTTTTTCTTGCATTCCTCTCTGTGAGATTATAGTGTTAAAATCACTCAAAAGTGCCAGAAGCAGAGGATATGGGAGCAAGAGATTTGGCCGAGATCACATAGGGACTGAGGGCAGAGCTGGATTCAAATTCAAGGCTCCAGCTGCAATCGATAGAGTCAAAATGCTGTTCTCAGAACTTCCCTGATGGTGCAGTGGATAAGAATGCACTGGCCAATGCAGGGGACACAGGTTCAATCCCTGAACCAGGAAGATCCCAAATGCCTCAGAGCAGCTAAGCCTATGCACCAGAACTACTGAAGCCCACTTACCCTGAGCCTGTGCTCTGCAACAAGAGAAGCCACTGCAATGAGAAGCCCATGCCCACCGTGAAGAGGAGCCCTGGGTCTCCGCAATTGGAGAAAGCCAGCGTGCAGCAACAAAGACCCAGCACAGCTAAAAACAATAAATAAGTATGAATTTTTTAAAATGTTGTTTGCTTTTCCACTTCACCATGCTGAATGGGTTTGGGGCCAAATCGTGAGAACATTTTTAATTGGAAGAAATAGGGCAGAAAAGGCCCTGGGTTTCTGATGGGGGGAGGAGAGGTCGCACAGAGAATAAGAGCAGCTGAAGGGTTTTCCTATGGATTGGATGCTGGGTTCAGCTTGTCACAAGTGTTGATGCATTAAACACTCAAGGCGACTCTGCAAGGCAGGTGTAATAGGGAACTTCAAGCAAACTGAGGCTCTTTCACAGGAAAAATTAGTTCAAGATCACCAAGAGCCTCTTCTTGCCAAAGTGCTCAAGTGCACCTGCAGCTGTCCTTTTTTGCTTCTCCCAACGACTGAAGCGACTTAGCAGCAGCAACAGCAGCTGCAGCCACCTTAGGTAAAAAGAGTCCGAACATGCCAGAAGCGACCTCAGAGATCACTTGGTACAGCCATCCACGGCCTTCCCTTCTCTGCCCCCTTTCTGCCCTCTATTTTTGGAGCTGGTGAGATGGAGGCCTTCTCAATCATTCCAGGAATGAAAGCAAAAAGAAATGGTCAGCGTGGAGCAAATACAGTGAGTCGGGGAATAAAGGCAAAATACAGGGTGAACACCTAGAGAATTCGATACACAAAGTAAAGGCAGTGAAGTTAGTCCCAGAAGATGGGAGGGAAGAATGGCAGTGCTACTTGAGGAGTGGAGTGACCTGAGGATTCAGTTAGAAAGCCGGGCAGGGGACTTCCCTGGTGGTCCAGTGGCTAAAACTCCATCGTCCAAAGCAGGGGCCTGGGTTTGATCCCTGGCTGAGGAGCTAAGATCCCACATGCCACAGTGCAGCTAAGTGCCACAGCTAGAGAACCCCACATGCCCCAGTGAAAAACCCACAGACAGCAATGAATGAAGATCCAGTACACACATCCCCCACCGCTAAAAAAAAAGAAAAGAAAGCCAAGCAGGCCAGCAGGAGCTCAAGTCCAGGGCAGGTCCCAGGCAACCGGTCTTGATGTCACCAGCTCTTAGGGGACAGCATCAGCCTTTCAGTCTAGGGCTCCCTGAACTGCTTCTTCAGAAAGAACTCAGTAAATGTGTAAATTCTATTTCAGCACAAAGGGTCTCAAAAGCCTCTCTGCTATTTTTTTTTCTTCCCCCTAGGCACAGGAAATGAGCCTGCCAACATGCTCCATAGGGGAACTAAATGATTTCCCAGAAGTCACGGTCTCATGCTCTATTTGCTTAAATGAGTTGAGGGCTACCAGCAAATGTGGGCTTGATGGGGCCCATTTACCCAAGGCCTCTCTCAGTGCTGACAAAGGTCATGCCAGCTTCTTTGTCTGCCCGTCCTTCCTCAGCCCTGGGGAGGAATCAGCCCAAAGCCAATTAGTCCATTAGTCACCACCTACGGGCAGCAGCAGACTGAGGGTTACGAGAGAGATAGAGAAGTAAGAGATGGTTGCTGCCCTCGCTTAGTCATTAAGTATTTGTGGAAGGCCCTCTCATGGACTAAGCATGGAGCTGGCCACTGAAAAATCTAGTAGGAAAATAAGGTGCATTCACCTAAAACAAGAAAGCACAAGTCACAAAGTGTGCAAGAAGGAAAGAAGAGCAGGACACGGACATGACACGTTTGATAGGACATCCAATCATGGAATGGGAGTAGGGGATGCAGGAGGGCAGGGTCCGGGCTTGGGGAGGGCCTTGAAAGACACTTCCATTCTGCCCTGAAGGAGGGCAAGAGCAATGGTAGTGGCCTTGATGGAGGTGGGGAAGTTGTGTGGAAGTAAAAAGACATATCTCTTGGGAGGAGGGAGGAAAAGGAATGCACAGGTAAGAAAGAGGCACACTGTAGAGATGCTAAGAAAGAAGTTTAAACCTGATGGTGGAGGGCTTCCTTGGTGGCTCAGTGGTAAATTATCCACCTGCAGTGCAAGAGACCCAGATTCAATCCCTAGGTTGGGAAGATCCCCTGGAGAAGGAAATGGCTACCCACTCCAGGATTCTTGCCTGGACAGAGGAGCCTGGCGGGCTACAGTCCATGAGGTCGAAAAGAGCTGGACACTACTGAGTGACTAACACCTTCACTTTCACTTGCTTACACTTTGGGGCAAATTACTTAGCCACTCTAAGCTTCAGTTTCTTCACTTGGAAAATAGAAATAATAATGATTTCTACAACTAAGTAAGATAATGTAGATAAAATGCCCAGCAAAGTAGAAGGATGAAATAGACAAGCAATGATTGTCAGTTCTCCCCACAGTTTCCCCCTTCTCCTTTGAAGACAAGAGATACAGGTATGTCCCAATATCTATTCCACTTCCAATCCCTTGGTAAAAGCCAATCAAAATAATCTCATTGGATTTGTCAGTGCCTGCTTGCTGATGTGGCTAAGCTTGTTCAGTGTCAACAGGAAAGATTTTTCTCACCTTTCAGGAAAGGTTTTCTTGATCCTAGGAAAGAGATGCAGAAACAAAGGTACTTTAATCCTCAGACTATTTTCGGACTTTGGGTGTACCAATGGGACTGAAAGATCCAGCCTGTAGTCCTAAACAATCATTCTGAGGGCAAAGCACTTACTCTGAAAATACCAAACCAGGAAATGGAGACCTGATCTCTGATGCTATTGTGAATCCATGGTATGCACTAACCTGGGAGCTGATCTCTTCACTTATTCATTCATGACAGTTTTTTTTTTTTCCTTTTGTTTAACCCAGTTTGAGTCAAGCTTTCCTAATACTGTAAGTAGAAACAAAGTGGAAACATCTGCCTGCTTCAGACTTTTAGACAAACTAGTCCAAACCCTGGATGAGACAGATTCCCTAACAGGTGCTATAGCCCAGAACCTTTCAAAGCGAGGATGCTGAATGAGAAATAACCAACCACCTCCTATTGAAAACAGTGCTGGGATAGGAGGAATCAAGTCAGAATATTTTCTTCTCAGTTTTTCCATAATCTAGTTTAACCTTGCATTTACACTGAAGCATTTGCTAAATAGTTATCTTGTGAGTTTTGTTGGCTTGGTGGCCGGACAAAACCTCTTCACACTAAAGCTAGTTAGTGCCATTTGAGCGGGCTTCCCCAGTGGCTCAGCAGTAAAGAATCCTCCTGCAATGCTAGAGCTGTGGGTTTGAACCCTAGGTCAGTAAGATCTCCTGTAGGAGGGCATGGCAACCCACTCCAGTATTCTTTCTTGAAAAATCCTGTGGACAGAAGAGACTTGCGGGCTACAGTCATAGGGTCACAAAAAGTTGGACACGACTGAAGCAACTTGAAATGCATGAACGGCATTTGAACCCTTTGCTTTAGCTAAGGTGACTGTTTTACTAGTCTCTGCTCAGGGGAAGGCTGCCTGCCAGTGGTCTCCACTGCCCAAACCAAAGCACATCAGGCACTGGATCAGTCACACGGTTGCTGAGGTAGGCACAGAAGCCATGCCTTAAGACCCTGGCATCCCAGTGAAGCTGGGACAATTTCTTATCTTGCTCTTTGACTCAGTTTTCCTTTAGATGAAAGGATGAGTGAAGTCGCTTAGTCGTGTCCGACTTTTTGCGACCCCGTGGACTGTAGCCCATCCGGCTCCTCCACCCATGGGATTCTCCAGGCAAGAATACTGGAGTGGGTTGCCATTTCCTTCTCCAGGGGATCTTCCTGACCCAGGGATCGAACCCAGGTCTCCCGCATTGCAGGCAGACACTTTAACCTCTGAGCCACCAGGGAAGCCAGATGAAAGGATGGGGTGGACATATTTCCTAAGGTGACTTGAATATCTTAATGGAGATGAGTCATTCCAGGATAGGAATTCTGAGGTCAGCACGTTCTCCCCAGGGGCTGGAGGAGTGTTTGTTCCCTCCACAACTTCCCTGGTCTCCTGAATGAGAATATAGGTTAAGAATACAGAATAATAATAATGTCAGATAATAATGTCACGATGGTAATGATGGTGATAACAATAATGCTAAACAATTTCTGGAAGTTGTGTAGTACTTTCTAGGAAAGGAGAAACACTATTTGCATTTTATCTAATTTGTTTTCTTAACAGGTAGAGAAGTCAAGGAAGAGATGGCCCTCTCAAAACACAGGAGTTTAGTGATATCCAGAGATAAGAGATGTAAGGTGTCCAGAGATGTACAAGTAAGAAATGTAAATTCTGGTTCCAAGAGCTTCACATCCTAGAGGGAGACAGGACATTGGTTGGGCATCTTCTAAGATCAGGAGGCATTGGCTTTGCCTGAAGGAAAATCAACCTACCCCTACTTCCCTAGGCTAGCTGGAAGACAGATGGAATAGTGGAAGCCTGTTGATCCGTTAAATCTTTTCTCAATGCTCTGCTGCATGCTCACTCACTTCAGTCGTGTCCAACTCTTTGCAACCTCATGGACTGTAGCCTGCCAGGCTCCTCTGTCCATGGACTTCTCTGGGCAAGAATACTAGAGTGGGTTGCCATGCCCTTCTCTAGGGGATCTTCCCAATCCAGAGATTGAACCCATGTCTCTTATGTCTCCTGCACTGATAGGTGAGTTCTTTACCACTAGCACCTCATGCTCTAGCATAATAATATTTTCTTACCTGCTTTCAGAGATTACCCAGCCTCAGTTAAATATAGTCATCCTTTCCTGCCTCCCAACGCAAAGCCCTGAATTTTTAGACTCAAAGTAACATTAAACTGTTATTTAACGTGTTTTACTTTTCTTACCACTTTGATTTCAGTAATCCTTTTCATATTTGCATCAGTGCCGCAGACAGGGAAAATATTACTAGGCCCATTTTACTGGTGAGCAAACTGAGTCTCAATACGGTGACGACAAGGTTACAAGTTTGAAAAAGTGAGAATAGATGTGAATCTTTTGTATATGAGTTCATTCCTCTCTCTGCAACATCATCCTGCCTTCCACCACAGAATTTATTTAAATACTTTTTGAGTGCTTGTTACATACTAACAATGTGCTGGGGATTCAATGTCCAATAAGAAAGATGTTGGGCTTTGAATAAGAAACTCACAGGAGAGTTGAAGACAAACAAGAGATCAGGCAGTTATTTAAATTGTGATAGGAGAAAGTACTTTGAAAAAGCAGAGGTGCTTCTAGCTCAGACCAGCTGTCGGGTTACTGGGCCATGGGCTTGGTCCTCTGTGGCCCAATCTGAGGTCCTAGAGCTGAGTAACAGAATAATAAGCTAGAACAGTAAGCCATTTGAACCTCAGATTACGAGTTGATGAGGATGGCAGGGAATATTTCATAAGAGTGTAATTCGTGACCCAGTTTTCTAGACTCACCTCAAGCAAGGGAGAGCCTGAGAGAGGCAGAGGGCCAAATGGGATAGCCAGGACCTAGAAGGATAACACACTGTCACTAGACAATGGGAGAGGAGCCACAGCGAGAATCCCACCAGAGGTTTCAGAGGCAGACACACCCAGGCATTGCATTTCCATACCCAAGAGCTGAATCAGGAAGCTAATTATGGCCTCGTACTTCAGGAGACCACATTCCTGAGGCTTTTATGACCACATACATGTACACACACTGTACCATCATGGCTCTCCTCTCTCATTCTTCATCCTTACACTGCCCCCATTCTCCACACAGCCCACTTTATCTCTGAAGCTTCCCTGCACAGGGTGTTTCTATTCTTCCATACTGTTTCTGGATTTCACCTTTCACATACGTCACTGTTCTGCCCAGACCCTTTGCCTAACTCAGTCCTTCTAAGTGAGCTGTACATCAAACCCTGGAATGCATTTTAGGTCTTAAATTTTGACAAACAGAGAATGACTTTTCCAATGAGGGATGAGTACATACAAAAGTGGGTAGGAAGTATTGTCTGAGAAAGCTGAGTAACCAGTCTTGGGGTTGACACAAAGAAATTGTAGTATTACTTATAATAGCTGTTATGTATATGTACTTTCATGGCAGCTATTATAAACAATGCTACAATTTCTTTGTGTCGACCCCAAGATTTATAATTGCTGCCATGTACGTGCACTTTCAGGGCTTCCCAGATGGCGCTAGTGGTAAAGAACCTGCTTGCCAATGCAGGAGACATAAGAGATGTGGGTTCAATCCCTGGGTCAGGAAGATCCCCTGGAGAAGAGAATGGCAACCTGTTCAAGTATTCTTGCCTGGAGAATTCCACGGACAGAGGATCCTGGTAGGCTACAGTCCATAGGGTTGCAAAGAGTCAGACACAACTGAAGCAACTTAGCATCCACACATATGTACTTTCCACCTGCTTGCATGCGTGCTAAGTGACCCTATAGACTATAGCCCACCAGGCTCCTCTGTCAGTGGAATTCTCCAGGCAAGAATACTTGAACAAGACCCAGTTTTCCCCAAGGTCAGTCTCTCTCATTAGGAAGCTTCCATAACCTTTTTATCCTTATTAGAGGGCTGCTGCTACTGCTAAGTTGCTTCAGTCATGTCCAACTCTGTGCGACCCCATAGATGGCAGCCCACCAGGCTCCTCCATCCCTGGGA
>SJYQ01004954.1:0-11667 GCA_006410935.1 Redunca redunca
ATTCAGTCCAGGTTGAGGTGATTAATTTTCATCCTGTTTTTTCTGGCTTGGCCAGACACCGTCACTACAGGTCTGTACAGCTAGCACTCAGCTAGAGGCTACTGGGGACCGAAAGAAGAGCCCAGGAAGCCGTTACCGTTGTCTACAAATTTGTGGCGGTTTATTTTTGATCCTCTGTCGGCAGCTGAATCCTTGCTCTTGTATACAGTCTAATTGCCACTCAAAACAGAATATTTTTAATTGGCGCATCCTTTGTACCTTCAGTTCAGTCCTTCAGTCGTGTCTGACTCTTTGCAACCCCATGGACTGCAGCGCGCCAGGCATCCTTGTCCATCACCAGCTCCCAGAGTTTATTCAAACTCATGTCCATTGAGTCGGTGATGCCATCCAACCATTTCATCCTGTCTTCCCCTTCTCCTCTCGCCTTCAATCTCTCCCAGCATCAGGGACTCTTCCAATGACTCAGCTCTTCACATCAGGTGGGCCAAGTACTGGGCCTTCAGCTTCAGCATCAGTCCTTCCAGTGAATATTCAGGACTGATTTCCTTTAGGATGGACTGGTTGAATCTCCTTGCTGTCCAAGAACTCACAAGAGTCTTCTGCAAACCACAGTTGCCCACTTCTAAATGTATGTGTGAAAGCTTTGCTACTTTATTCTTATGGAATTTTAGTTGATTTACAATATTATATTAGTTTCAAGTGTACAAAATAGTGATTCAGTATTTTTACAGATTATACTTCATTAAAGTTATTACAATGATAAAGTAAAGTAAAGTGAAGTCGCTCAGTTGTGTCCGACTCTTTGCAACCCATGGACCATGGACCCCATGACCCCATGGATCCCACCAGGCTCCTCCCTCCATGGGATTCTCCAGGCAAGAGTACTGGAGTGGGTTGCCATTTCCTTCTCCAGGGGATCTTCCCGACCCAGGGATTGAACCTGGGCCTCCCGCACTCCAGGCAGACACTTTAACCTCTGAGCCACCAGGGAAGCTCCAATAGTGGCTATAATTCCCTGCACGGTACAATGTGTCCTTGTTGCTTTCCTACTTTATACATAATAGTTTGTGTCTCTTAATCCTGTGCCCCTAATTTGCCCTTCCCCCATTCCTCCTCCCCACTGGGAACCACTAGTTTGTTCTCTGCATCTGTGAGTCTGATTCTGTTTTGTCACATATATATATATTTAGATTCAATATATATGTGACGTCAAACAATATTTGTCTTTCTTTGTCTGACTTTCGTTTCCTAAACAAAATATTCTCTAGGTCCATCCACATTTTGCTGCAAATGCCAGTAAGAGCTTTCTCCAGAAGGTCACTGCCATGTTAGGGTTCTCTGGCATCTCAGATATTTAAGAATACTATTGGTATTACATGTTATAGTTATTAAATAAATATTGCATGTTATATATGAAATACTGAGCAAGTTGAGGGGATGTAATGTCCAACGTGGTGATTAGAATTAATAATACTGTATAGCAGATTTGAAAACTGTTGAAAGAGTAGACCTCAAAGGTTCATAACACACAGTCAAGGGTCTTGTAACTGTAAGGCGATGGCTAGACTTACCGTGGGCATCATCCAACCACTGTGTGTACACCTGGAGCTCATATAATGTTATATGTTAATTATATCTCAATTAGAAAATGATTTGACAGGGCTGTAAATTGAATATTAAAAAAAAAAAAAAAACACTGAGCAGGATAGCATCGGTTTCTGAGGTTTAACACAGGTCATCCAGGTAGTAATGGTTCGTTTTGAGAAATTTAGTGCTCAGGACTTGCACAGATCCATAGAGCCTGGGATGGGATTCTGGCTTGGATGATTCATAGAGGAAGCATTCCCAGAAGGATGGGCTCATGGAAGCAGGATGGGGCAAGGAAGGAGGTAACAAGGATGTGGCCTCAGCTTGAGAGGGGCTTCAGGCCGATCTATCCTGTGGGGTGCAGACAACACACACCGCATGGGTCTTTTGAAATGGTACAAGGAGTTTGAAAGCTGAGTTTTGTGGTCATCTTACTTGATTAATGAAAAAGCGTATGAAGAAGAAGAGTTCCGGAAGTTCAGATGAAGTAGTGTTTCCTGTCTCTGAAAGAGGTTTTGTTCTTCATGTTCTGTTTGGTTAAAATAATCTAGAAATGATGTATTTTTCCTTTCCACTGTGGTTTATCACAGGGCATCAAATACAGCTCCTGTGCTGCCCAGCCGATCCTGGCTCGCCCTTTCCGTGCACACCAGCTTGCCCCTGCCTGTCCCTCACTCTCGCTTGTCTCTCCCCAGCCCCCGCCCCCTTGGCAACCACAGCTTCATTCTCTGTAGCTGTGAGTCTCTCTGTTTTGCAGCTGAGTTCATTGGTGCCATATTTTAGATTCTACGTATAGGTGGCATCGCATGGCATTTATCTTCCTCTGTCTGACTTCCTTCACTTAGTATGGCAATCTCTAGGTCCGTCGACGTTGCTGCAAACGACACTGTCGCATTCTCTTCCGTGGCTGAGCGATATCCCCTGTGTGTGTGCGCCGCATCTATTCACCTGCTCACTTGCCCGTGGCCATTCAGGTTCTTTTCGCATACTGGCTGTTATGAATAGTGCCGCTATGAACACAGGGGCGCGTGTATCTTTCTGAATTATAGTTCTGTCTGGATATGTGCCCAGGAGTGGGATTCTAGGACCATATGGCAGCTTCATTTTTTTTGCCTGGGCTGGGTCCTAATTGCAGCATGTGGGATCTAGTTCCCTGGCCAGGGATAGAACCCAGGCCCTGGGCATTGGGAGCGTGGACTCTTAACCACTGGGCCACCAGGGAAAGTCTCCGCTTTTAGTTTTTTGAAAACTGAAACTGCTCTCCATAGTAGCAGCACCAATTTACCTTCCCACCAATAGTGTAGGAGGGGGCCCTTTTCTCCACCTCCTCTCCAGCATTTGTGATTTGTAGACTTTTTTTTTTTTTGTAGACTTTTTAATGAAGGCCGTTCTGACTGGTGTGACGTGATACCTCATTGTTTTGTACAGTTTTAATTTGCACAGAAATAATATTTTAACCTCTCATTCTTTAGGATGTTTTAAGAAAGAAATTGATGGATGTGGAAGAATTGACTACGCTAAACAATATGGCTTAAACTATATTCTCGGAATAAACTGTGATGCATAGAAACACCTGGCAACTTGGGTTGCATATTCAACTTTTTAGTTTATATTAAAAAACAAACTTTAAAATTTAAAAATAATTCATGATTTAGTTGGTACATAAAAGATGACAGTTAAATAGTAGCTCATCAGATGCATATAAGAAAGTTTTTATGAACATCAATAGGACAGATACTGTGTCTAACTAGGAAATTCTACCAGCCTGAGTGGACTGAATGATGCATGAAACTTCTTAGCTGCATACAGTCCACGACAACTATGTCAAGATGTGTGTGTTGGGGGCACATTGGCAAACATGGGATAAGACTGTGAGAATGATGGAGTAGGCTGGTAGATTTTTCTAGACTAAATAGAAAGTATGTATATTTTCTACACAGTTAAATACAGACTGCCTATTCTCTCTGTGTAACTACTCCATATAAATTCTCTCTATATATACAGTACATATACAGCTAAATAGAGAATACCTATATTAAATGCACAGCTGAATAGAGAATATATACGTATGCATATTCTGCGGGGATATGCAAATCGGCATGCAGTGTCATTTCGCACCCATTTCGGTGCTAGTGTCTGGAAATAGCATTTGTTACCTAAATTTGGTTAAGGGAAAAATAGAGTAGGATTCATACAACATTTTGCTGGTGATAAAATTTGCTAAACTTACACACCTGATCGCTTTTCTTCTTACCCCTTTTTAACTTGTAAAAATCACTCAATATTGTATTTCATGTCTGAAAGTGTTATTTCTTGTATTTTTATTTTTTATTCTTCCCCTGTTTATTATTCCATAATTCTTGTTTTTACATATGTACACAAAAAGGTATGAAAGTACAACATGAAAAAACAAACAAAAAACCTGAAGTATGTATAATGCAATCCAAAATACTGGATATCCACAGAAAAAGACATGGGAAAAGGCATATATCTGGACTCAGAACTAATACACATTTCCTTATGAGAACTACAAAATATCCTCAAAAACGGGGAGAGGAGAGTTGATGGCCTTTGGAGGGGTCTTAGAGCAAGCTGGAGTACACAAAAATGATCAAGAATCTCAGAATAAAGGAAGATTTTGGTTCATTCAGTCGTGTATGACTTTGGGACCCCGTGGACTGCAGCACGCCCGACGTCCCTGTCCTCCACTGTCTCCCGGAGTATGCGCAAACTCATGTTCTTTGAGTCAGTGATGCTATCTAACTGGAGCTTAGGAAAGATTAGAGAGATTAGGATCACGTGAGATAACCTTAGGGAATTCGCAAAGTGCCAGAATCAGAAGGGCGTTTCAATAAGGAAAAGGGGGCTGAGGGCTTCAGGGAGACACAGTAGGTAGAAAAGGGACCAAAAGCTTTGGCGGGAACAGAGCTGAAGTCAGGCTGAGACAACGTCCTGCTGCCGCTGCAGAACCGTCTCTAGCTTACAGTCTAAGCCAAATCATGGTTCCATGCTTAGCAACAAACAGTAAAGAAATAACTGAGGGCATCTCCGGTGGTGCTAGTGATAAAGAACCCGCCTGTCAATGCAGGAGACGCAGGAGACACGGACTCCATCCCTGGGTCGGGAAGATCCCCTGGAGGAGGGTGTGGCAGCCCACTCTAGTGTTCTTGCCTGGAGAATCCCATGGACAGGAGCCTGGAGGGCTGGAGTCCACGGGGTCGCAAGGATGACCATCCTTTCCTAGAACCGGAGCAGGACCCAACTCCTCTCGCCGGCCTAGGTCCTGCGGGCTCTGCCTCTGCGCTCAGGGACGCCCCCTCCAAGCAGATCCTTGCTCTTTGGCTGCGACTTTGTCTAGTGACCCTTTGAGAAGCTGACTCCCAGTCGAGTCACAGAGACTTTTCTCTCCCCGCCGCGCAATGCCCCAGAAAAGTCACCAGAATTGTGCATTTTGAGGTTAGAAAGGAAGAGCTGCCCCTTGGCGTGGGCCCCTTGAGAACCTCCAGGGGTCTGAAGGCAAAGGAGAGGCGGCAGGACGGTGAGGCCAGAGTGCAGAGCAGGGAGAGGGCCGGAGGCCTTGCCACCGCCGGGGCAGGTCTGCAGGGCGGAGGGTGGGGTGGACGGCTGCAGGTCTTCAGCAGTGGGCACACTCCCAGAGCAAGTGAGAGGAGGCTTCCTGGGACGTCGGCAGAAAATGTGAGAGCTCCTTTTCTCTCACCTTCCCAGGTGGTGCAGTGGTAAAGAATTCCCTTGCCTGTGCAAGAGATGCCAGAGATGTAGGCTCAGTCCTTGGGTCAGGAAGATCCCCTGGCGAAGGCAGTGGCAACCTGCTCCAGTATTCTTTCCTTAAGAATCCCACAGACAGAGGAGCCCTGCAGGGTACAGTCCTTGGGATCACAACAAGTCGGACATGACTGAGCGACTGGGCACGAAGGCACAGTGATGAACACGGTGGCCTGATGCCTTTAGTGCACACGGTCAGTGCTACCTGCAGTCTTTGGGAGGGGGTCTTGGGGCAAAAGCAGGAACTGTCTATGTTCAGAAGGGAGGATTGACTTTGGCATCTCTGCTTCTTTGAATGTTTCCGAGGATGTGATTGGTGTGTGCAGTTGCCCTGTTAATTGCATATGTACATTATAAATCTACTTGAACCCTTATAAGATAAACGACTGGATCAGATAGATTCCTACCAAGAAACTGAAGACTAAACTCTGTGCAAACACCACCAAAAAACCCAGAAAGGAATAGAGCTGAATCCACTTCTGCTCCCAGACAAACTCGGGAGGTACAGACAGTGATGATCTACCAGGATCTGACAAGGCCAGCCAAAGTCGATTGTCATCCTCAAAATGACTACATGAAGCAGACATACATACGTTTTCATTAATGTTGGTCCTTGAAAAAATAAAAGTGAGTTGTTAGCTGCTCAGTTGTGTCCGACTCTTTGCGGCCCCGTGGACTGTAGCCCGCCAGGCTTCTCTGCCCATGGAATTTCCCAGGCAAGAATACCGAAGTGGGTTGCCATTACCTCCTCAAGGGGATCTTCCCAACCCAGGGACTGAAGCTGCATCTCTTGTGTCTCTTGCATCAATGGCAGATTCTTTACCACCAGCACCACCTGGGAAATCCCAGAAAGGATGAGATTTCTGGAAAGCGGGATTGGACAAGATGACAGGCCGCTATGAGAGCCCGGGGCCAGAACAGGTGTCTCAGGATGCTCCATTCGACAGGATCAAAAGAGAAGGCTGCGGGGGTGGCGGGTGGAGAAAGACAGGAGCATGGTGTCCCCGATGGTGCGTTTCGGCTCTGTCCGTACTTACCTGGTGCCTGGCATTGAACCTGGGCTTCCCTGGGGGCTCAGCTGGTAAAGAAACCGCCTGCAATGCAGGAGACCGAGGTTCGATCCCTGGGTTGGGAAGATCCCCTGGAGGAGGGCAGGCAATCGACTCCAGTATTCCTGCCTGGAGAATCCCCGTGGACAGAGGAGTCTGGCGGGCTAGAGTCCACGGGATTGCAAAGAGACGGACACGACTGAGTGACTAAGCACAGAACAGCACGCCACAGCATTGAACGCAGGGAATCTCAGACATCTGCTAAGGAAAAGGCGATTCAGATCTCAGCAGAGCCTAGCATTGTTCTAGGAAAGAAAGAAAGAAAGAAAGAAAGAAACTTGTCTTCAACCATGGCAGTTACTGAAAATAACTTCTCTTGCAAAAATATGGACTTTCTAAATTAAGAGAAATGGTTTTTGCCCTTTGCTTCTTTCGCATTCCTGAGAGCACTGTTATATAAGCAGTAAGGTTCTCTCCTGTAACAGCCTAAAGAGCCATTAATAGATTTTTGCTGCTTACTCGACATCCTTTTCCCATTTTCTGTTAAAAGAGCCTTGGTTTTTTTTTTTTTTTTGGGGGAGGCTCATTCCTCTCTTTAATCAATTCATGTGAGGTGTGATCCGTCTTTTGGCTCCACGAGTGGACACGTGCAAGAGCCAGGACTAGACGGAAAGAGGACTACATCTCCTGGCCGTGGTACTTTGTTTAGAGAGGAACACAAGTGAGGTCAAAGAGAGATAAGCTTGGAAGGTATCCTGGAATGAGGCCAAGGAAGCTCTTTCCGATGGGGTGGCTGAAATGGCAAAGTGTAAATCCATAAAGGCTGCAGGCCCCGTCTTAGCGCAGCCTGTCTAGAAATGACAGCAAGCCAGAGGAGAACAGCCTTCTGCTAGAAACATCAGAATCTTAATAGCATCGCCCGTGGGCCTAGATCAAGCCAGACCTGAAACCAACGGAACTCTGGACTCTTAGGTTCCAAAAGCCAATGGGTTTCCTTTTCTCCCCTCGGTTGGTTCTCCTGCTACTGCCTACGCGCAGAGCTCTGTATTCCCGGGCCCTGGAACTGTGCTCAGAGTGGATGGATCCTCTTCTGTGCAGCCTGAGAAGCTCTCCCTGATGCTCGTCTGCTCCAAACAGGAACAGTGCAAGAGCCCAGTTATGGCCAATGACAGGGGTTCCTGGGACAGAAGCTGGTGCTGGTCATCCTTCCTTAAGGTAAAGAAACACTGGCTTGAGAAGCGATGCATATTTTTAAGGTTACTATGAACTTTTGAACACTTTCCAAAAAATTATTTTCCAATTTTCCCTTTCTATTTCTTTCCTGAGGACAGTGGTAAGAAAAGCTCTTCTGCTTTAATTCTTGAGCTTTCTCACTATGTGTCCTTTCTCCTGACCCGCCCGCCCTCTCCCTTGCCCTTGCCCAGACCTCACCCGCAGCCCTGCCTGCCGTGACCGCATCCCCAGGATCCGTACCATCACCCAGAGCTCTGATTCTGAGACTGTTCTCGCTGACATGGTTGTTCTAACTTTGCAAGTTTTCCACTTTCTTACTTCCTTTGAACTCAGTTCTGTCTGCATTCATTCCACAAATCTTTATCGAGCATCTTCTGTGTGACCAGCCCAGTGCCAGGCCCTTCCAATTCATCAGTGAACAAAACTCCAAGATTCTTTTCTCCTAGAACTTACACTGAAGTCTGTCTGGGGATACACAGAATATATAATACATATAACAGATAGGTAAATTAGATAGCATTTTAGTGATGGGGGGAAAGTAGGGAAGAAAAGAACAGAAAAAAATAGAGTAAGAAGGATCAGAATTCCTGAGAATAAGAGCGGTTGCAATGAAACAGGTAAACTGAGAAAATGAGATTTGAACAAAGACTCAAAGGAGTCACCCTGGAGATCTAGGGAAGGGATTCCCACGAGGGTGAGGAGCCAGTGAAAATTCCCCAGGGCAACACAGGCCTGGCGAGGAGGTTGTAGGGCAGCAGGAAGAGAAGAAAGTGGGGGAGAGATGAGGATTCGCAGAGGGGAGAGGTAACAAACAAGCGTGACGTCAGAGTGGGTCACACTGTGGGCCCAGTGAGAAGTTACGGAAGAGGGCCAAGCAGAAAGCGATGTGATCCGNTGACTGCATCCCCAGGATCCGTACCATCACCCAGAGCTCTGATTCTGAGACTGTTCTCGCTGACATGGTTGTTCTAACTTTGCAAGTTTTCCACTTTCTTACTTCCTTTGAACTCAGTTCTGTCTGCATTCATTCCACAAATCTTTATCGAGCATCTTCTGTGTGACCAGCCCAGTGCCAGGCCCTTCCAATTCATCAGTGAACAAAACTCCAAGATTCTTTTCTCCTAGAACTTACACTGAAGTCTGTCTGGGGATACACAGAATATATAATACATATAACAGATAGGTAAATTAGATAGCATTTTAGTGATGGGGGGAAAGTAGGGAAGAAAAGAACAGAAAAAAATAGAGTAAGAAGGATCAGAATTCCTGAGAATAAGAGCGGTTGCAATGAAACAGGTAAACTGAGAAAATGAGATTTGAACAAAGACTCAAAGGAGTCACCCTGGAGATCTAGGGAAGGGATTCCCACGAGGTGAGGAGCCAGTGAAAATTCCCCAGGGCAACACAGGCCTGGCGAGGAGGTTGTAGGGCAGCAGGAAGAGAAGAAAGTGGGGGAGAGATGAGGATTCGCAGAGGGGAGAGGTAACAAACAAGCGTGACGTCAGAGTGGGTCACACTGTGGGCCCAGTGAGAAGTTACGGAAGAGGGCCAAGCAGAAAGCGATGTGATCCGACTCATATCTGCAAAGGATTAGTCTGGCTGTGGAGTTGAAAATGAGGTCCAGAGAAGCAAGGATGGATACAGAGATGCTGGTGGCCCACACCAGGGCGGGGACGGTGGAGGTTTGGGATTGACATACAAACACTACTATATAAACTAGATAACCAACTAGGACCTCCTGTACGTCACAGGGAACTCCACTCAGCACTCGGTAATAACCTAAAGGGAAAAGAGTCTGGAAAAGAACGGATATATGTATATGCATAATGGACTCACTTTGCTATACCCCTGAAACTAACACGACATTGTAAATCAACCATCCTCTAATATAAAATAAAAACTAAATTTAAAAAATTTTGCCAGAATTACCAAAACGTGATGAAGAGACCCAAAGCAAGCAAATGTTGGAAAACGGTGTCAAGACACTTCCTTGATGCAGTGTTGCCAGAAGCCTTCAACATGTAACAAACACAATCCCTGTGAAGCACAACAAAACAAAGAGAACTGAAAAAGCGAAGCACCACCATCAGATTTGCTGACAGATTAGATGTGGAAAAGGTGAGAAGGAGCCAAAGGAGATGTAGGGCTGAATCTCTACTTGTTAGAATTGAGCTATCACCTCCCACTGGTCAGAAGGACCATCATCAAAAAATCTAGCAAGAATAAATGCTGGAGAGGGTGTGGAGAAAAGGGAACCTGCCTACCCTGTTGGTGGGAATGTAAATTGGAACATCCACTATGGAGGACATTATGGAACAAAACTAAAAATAGAACTACCCTGCGAGCATGCTCACTGGTGTCTGGTCACCCGGCTCCTCTGTCCCCGGGATTCTCCAGGCAAGATTACTGGAGTGCGTTGCCATTCCCTCCTCCAGGGGGATCTTCCCCACCCAGGGATCAAGCCTGCATTTCCTGTGTCGCCTGCAAGCAGGCGGTTTCTTTACCACTGAGTCACCAGGGAAGCCCAGAGCTACCATATGACCCAGCAATGCCACGGCTGGGAGTATACCCTGAGAAAACGTAATACTAAAAGATACACACACACACACTTCAGTGTTCATTGCGTCACTATTTACAATAGCCAGGACACGGAAGCAACCTAGCTGTCCATCGACAGATGAATGGATAAAGAAGATGTGGTCCGTATATACAATGGAATATTACTGAGCCATAAAAAGGAACAAAAGTGGGTCATTTGTAGAGAAGTGGGTGGACCCAGAGACTGTCATACAGGTTGAAATAAGTCAAAAAAAGAAAAAAATATCATGTGTCAACAAATATCATGTATGTGAAATCTAGAAAAATGGTACAGATGAACCTGTTTGCAAAGCAGAGATAGTCATAGAGAACAAATATATGGACACCAGGGAGGTGAAAGATGTTGGATGAATTGGGAGATGGGGATTGATATATATACACCACTATGTATAAAATATATAATTAATGAGCACTGTCCAGCACAGGGAACTCTACTCCTTGCTCTGTAGTGACCTAAATGGGAAGGAAATCCCCCAAAAGATAGGACACGTGCACATGTAACCGCTCCACTCTGCTGTACAGAAGAAACTAACAAAACACTGTGAAGCAGCGTCAGTTCAGTTCAGTCGCTCAGTCGTGTCCGACTCTTTGTGACCCCATGAATCGCAGCACGTCAGGCCTCCCTGTCCATCACCAACTCCCGGCATTCACTCAGACTCACGTCCATCGAGTCCGTGATGCCATCCAGCCATCTCGTCCTCGGTCGGCCCCTTCTCCTCCTGCCCCCAATCCCTCCCAGCATTAGAGTCTTTTCCAATGAGTCAACTCCTCGCATGAGGTGGCCAAAGTACTGGAGTTTCAGCTTCAGCATCACTCCTTCCAAAGAAATCCCATGGCTGATCTTCTTCAGAATGGACTGGTTGGATCTCCTTGCAGTCCAAGGGACTCTCAAGAGTCTTCTTCAACACCACAGTTCAAAAGCATCAATTCTTCTGTGCTCAGCCTTCTTCACAGGCCAACTCTCACATCCATACATGACCACAGGGAAAACCATAGCCTTGACTAGACGGACCTCAGTCGGAAAAGTAACGTCTCTGCTTTTGAATATGCTGTCTAGGTTGGTCCTAACTTTTCTTCCAAGGAGTAAGCATCTTTTAATTTCATGGCTGCAGTCACCATCTGCAGTGATTTTGGAGCCCCCCAAAAATAAAGTCTGACACTGTTTCCACTGTTTCCCCATCTATTTCCCATGCAGTCATGGGACCAGATGCCATGATCTTCATTTTCTGAATGTTGAGCTTGAAGCCAACTTTTTCACTCTCCTCTTTCACTTTCATCAAGAGGCTTGTTAGTTTCTCCTCACTTTCTGCCATAAGGGTGGTGTCATCTGCATATCTGAGGTTATTGATATTTCTCCCGGCAATCTTGATTCCAGCTTGTGTTTCTTCCAGTCCAGCGTTTCTCATGGTGTACTCTG
>SJYQ01004954.1:16718-90255 GCA_006410935.1 Redunca redunca
CTTCACTATCTCCCGGAGACTTAAAACTCATGCCCATTTAGTTGGTGATGCCATCCAACCATCTCATCCTCTGTCGTGCCCTTCTCCTCCCACCTTCAGTCTTTCCCAGCATCGGGGTCTTTTCAAATGAGTCTGCTCTTCGCATCAGGTGGCCAAAGTATTGGAGCTTCGGCTTCAGCCAAGACTGTGTTAATTTCCTTATCAAGTATACCTAGCCTGCTTTCTACTTGTTCTCACAGCTAGCTTCATGGCCCCAACTAGCTATGCAAGATTTGGGAAGTCTTTTCACATCCCTGGACTTCGGTTTCTTTTAAAATGTTGGATACATTATCTTTAACATTTTCATCAGCTCAAAATTTCTCTAGTTTCTTATCTATGTTTTTATGTTCTAATGCATTTGACTCTGGTCTTAATTTGTAAGCTAATCTTGGTATTTAGGTTTCGTTTGAAATAAATGTCACAAGCAGAGATGGGAGGAAATAGTGTCTTAAGTACAAGAATTAGAAATTCATGAATTACAGTGAAGCTTAGATTGTATGCTTAGTCGCTCAGTCATGTCTGACCCTTTGTGACCCCATGCACCATAGCCTGCCAGGCTCCTCTGTCCATGGGATTCTCCAGGCAAGAATACTGGAGTGGGTTGCCATTTCCTCCTCTAAGAGATCTTCCCAACCTGGGGATCAAACTTGTGTCTCCTACATTGGCACATGGATTCTTTACCACTGACCCACCTGGGAAGCCCCAGATGACCTCTGTTTAAAAGGCAATAATATTATTTGGAGGGCAAACAAAGAAGACTGTAGATGTAATTGTGAACGCTATGCAAATAAACAAGGACAGTGGTATCATTGATGGTTGTCTTTTATGTGAAAGCCACTCTTGGAATTGTGTAACCGTTTGTTAAGGGTATCACATAGTGGAGTGTTTTTCTAGATGTCTGTGTATTCTCATATTGGGAATCCTGAAATAAACCCTGTCATCAATGAAAAACAAAGAGACAATTTATTCTAGAGAGTGAAAGTGTTAGTCACTTAGTTGTGTCCGAGTCTTTGTGACCCCATGAATTGTAGCCCCCCAGGCTCCTCTGTCCATGGAATTCTCCAAGCAAGAATCCTGGAGTGGAAAGCCATTCCCTTCTCCTGGAGATCTTCCTGACCTAGGGATTGAACCTGGGTCTCCTGCATTGCAGGCAGATTCTTTACCATCTGAGCCACCAGGAACCCGATAAGGATAGAATATTAGAGAATAATTGATATAGTTTTTAAATTTTTACAAACAGGAAGACACATTGAGACAGTTATTTTGACTAATGTCTGTATCTACTCATAAATTAAAATACTGAAAAGAAATTATATAAACATTAAGACAAGTTGAGACAGTTATTTTGAATCATGTCTATACTTAATCATGACTTAAAACCCTGAAAGGAAATACAAACACAGCCTCTGTCTTTAATGGAGGACATTACAGGCTGCTTGAGGGTCAGAATAAACCACAGGTTTAGCTGCGAAGTAAGCTGTTATGATTGTTAAGGTCAGGGGTTCACATTTTAAACAATCTGAGCATGGTAGTATGTGTTTTCCAAGCTAGTGTTTTAAAAAATGTTCATAAATATGTATTCCCAAGATATAGCTATTAGAGGAAGTCTTGTCAACTTTCATGCACTTTCATGACAGATTGGTTTTCTTTTTTTAATACAGAGGATACACGGCTGATTCAAAGCTCAGAACTGTTCAATAGCAGTTATGTGATACTGTGACAAGTTCTGTCTGAGCTTGTTTAAAACCATTCCGTAGAGGACGCTTCAAAGCATGGCACCAAGTGACAACTGGAAGAAAGCTGCTTCGTTAACAGCTGCCATTTCTTACCCATTCCAGGCAGGCTGCAGTGCCTCTGTTCAGTATCTACTGTTGTTACCATCTAGCTCTAAAAAATCAGTTTACATTTTGTACGAGTATAAGGGAATACCTTCGTGCAAGCTAAGTTCTAGCTTATACAAAATAAATATATGTTAAACAAACAGAAGCAATGGCCAAATAGGAAACCACTCTCTCCCCCTGCAGATCTCATACTGTATCCCCTTTTACCAAAATGTAAATAAAGAGGTTCCAGTTCAGGGTCTTTTCAATAAACCCCAGCTGAAAGACAAATTCTCATCTCCCACTTTTCCTTCTCTGCCTCGTTTTCCGTTTCCCCTTCTTCCCTTAAAGAAAGCTTGTTGAAATGGAGTTGATTTACAATGTTGTGTTAATTTCTGCTGTGCAGTGACCTGATTCAGTTATATAAATGTGTATGTGTGCGTATATATGTATACACACACACACACACACACACACATTCTTTTTGGGGGTGTTCTTTTATGGCTTATCACAGGTTACTGAATACAGGTCTCTGAGCCACACAGTTGTATCTTGTTTTTATCCGTTCTGTATAGCATAGGTTGCATCAGCTAATCCCAGACTCCCAATCCATCCCTCCCATACCTTGCCTCCCCCTTGGGAACCACCAGTTTGTTCTCCATGTCTGTGAGTCTCTTTCTGTTTTGTAGATATGTTCATTTGTGTTCTATTTTAGATTCACATGAAGGTGATACTGTGTGGTGTTTGTGTGTCTCTTTCTAACTGACTTCACTCAGCATGATCATCTCGAGGTCCATCCATGTTGCGCGAATGCACACACACACACCCTGCATCTTCTCTGTTCACCCTCTGTTGATGGACACCTATTGGCATTTCTTGGCCATTGTGAAGAGTGCTGCTGTGAGCATAGCGCTGTGGGTATCTTTCCAAGTTACAGTTTTATCTGGATGTGTGTCCAGGAGTGGGGCCCCTGGACCCTGGGGCAGCTCTAGCTGTAGTTTTCTGAGGGCCCTCTGCTCCGTTTCCACAGTGGCTGCGCCGTCCACATTCCCCCCACATCTTTTTTATCCTATTGATGGTGGATGGACACTTAGGCTGCTCCCACGTCTTAACTGTTGTGAACGTGCTGCTGTGAACACAGCGGTGAGTGTATCGTTTTGAATTAGGGTTTTATCTTCTTCTGTTTTCTCTTTTGAAGATATAATATTTATTTGTTATTTTATGCGTTTATGCATTATTTTATGCGGTTACCTTTGGCTCTGCTGGGTCTGGGTTGCTGGGCAGGCTTTTCTCCCGCTGGGGTGCGCAGGGGCGCTCTCTGGTCGGGCTGCGTGGCTTCTCACTGTGGGGGCGTCTCTGGTTGCAGAGCGCAGGCTCTAGGTCGCAGCAGACTCGGTAGCTGGGGCTCCTGGGTTCTAGAGCGCAGCCGCACAGTTGGGGCCCACGGGCTGACCTCCTTGGCGGGCGGGACTTCCCCCGGCCAGGGATCAGGCGGATTCTCTACCTCCAAGCCCTTCTCCGTTTTCCTATCCTCTCGCTGTTCTACCTTCTTTCCCACTGACCTTCTATTTCTCCTGCTTCTGCTGTTTCCCCTTCGTTTCCCTCCTTGTGCTATTCCTCTCTCCCTGCATGGACTTCTTCCCTCTGTGCTTCCAATTCTGCTCCTTGTCTGCCTTCCAGTGTTGAAGTCACCACAGGCTAATAGAGCCAAGTACATTGCGTTTGCGAGACGTGATTTGATGTCTGCCACAGAATACTGATATCAAATTTTCCTTGTGTCTCTGCAGGCAATTATGAAAAGTGAAATGTTGGCTTTTCAAAGTCCTAACCTAATCAGAAATGTATTATGTAAAACCAATACATGTGAAATGCAAGGTGGAATTATGAACATTTAAAAAAAAAAACAAATACTATTTCTTTCACTAATAGCCACTAACAACTATATAGACTTAGCCTGTTGAGTAAACAAGCAAAGAATTAGCTCATTTCATTCAGCTATAAGTAGTAGATAATTCATAAATTATACTTTCTTGTTCCAGTATATTAACAGGAAGCTTTTGGAGTAACACTATCTCAGGTCTAGAACAAATTAGGTTCCACTGAAACAAAACAAACGCAGAAAAACAAAGCCTGGAGTCATGTTATGCAAACCGACCCCTGGGAGCCTTCTGGGATCCAGCCTCAGCTCCTTGAGAAAGGCAGAGCTGGCCAGCGGATGCAAGCTGTCTGAATACAGAGAAAGCAAAAGGCTATATTCTGTTTACATTAGTCCTTAGGAAGCAAATATTGAAATAGAGAAGTTCTGATGCCAGCCTCTGTATCTCCCTGTGAACTAAAAGATACTAAGTTTCTACAGGGCCCAAAATATTTACTTCTGTCTTCTTTTCCCTAGAAATCCCAACATTAATATCTAGATAACGGCAAGCACTAAAAATGAGAAATTTGAAAGATACTACCTTTGGGTCTTAAGATGTTATTTTATTTAGACTCTGTCTGTGCTAGGTCTTCACTGAGGCACACGGGTTTCTCTGGGTTTGGTTTGCAGCCTTCTGTGGCCCCGCACCAGCTCCAGAGCGCCCAGGCCCAGCTGCTCCGCACGTGGGATCCTAGTCCCCTGCTGCTGCTGCTGCTGCTGCTAAGTCGCTTCAGTCGTGTCCGACTTTGTGTGACCCCATAGACGGCAGCCCACCAGGCTCCCCCGTCCCTGGGATTCTCCAGGCAAGAACACTGGAGGGGGTTGCCATTTCCTTCTCCAATGCATGAAAGTGTAAAGTGAAAGTGAAGTTGCTCAGTCATGTCCGACTCTTCATGACCCAATGGACTGCAGCCCACCAGGCTCCTCCGTCCATGGGATTTTCCAGGCAAGAGTACTGGAGTGGGGTGCCATTGCCTTCTCCGCCTAGTCCCCTGACTGGGGGTTCCCTGACCGGGGATCAAACCCTGTCTCCTGCTTGGGAAGGCAGATTCCTACTCACTGGACTGCCAGGGAAGTCCCAAGACATTATTCTGAAATACAAAAGAGAAACGTGACCCAATTTTAAGACTCATGTAACTGAAGCATCTATTTCAAATCTACAAAGGTGGTTGGTCAGGAATCCCAGTGTTTTCTGATCCTTCAGCAGGTCTTCCTTTCAAATCTCTCAGGAAGGTGCCCAGCTAATCCATGGCAAGTTGCTCAGTCATCACGATTTACTAAATATCTTCTACTCTACTGGTTATACTATGATTTGTAAGCCAGTGTATGAAAACCACATCAGCAAATTGCCTTATAAATATTAAATAGCAAAGTCGTTTAATTAAGATTGGCCTGTGATACTTTTTAGATCTAGACGAAAATGAGTTTCTGGCTTATTTAGATACTAACCTACACTCCCGGGGGCTAGCCTAAACCATTCGATTTTTGTCTTTCTCAAATTCTGTTGATGGCATGCTCTTTTGTAAAAAAAATGATTTTCATTTGGAAATAATTTCAAGTTCACTGAAAAGTTTAAAGAATAAGAACAGTAGGACTCCCCTGGTGATCCGGTGGTTAAGAATCCGCTTGCCAATGCAGGGGACACAGGTTCTATCCCTGGTCAGGAAACAAAGATCCCACGCGCCGCAGAGCAGCTCGGTCCTTCACCACAAGTGCTGAAGCCCGTGTGCTCTGAGGTCCAGGCTTTGCAACAGAAGAAACCAGCGGGATGGGAAGCCAAGCACCAGGACAGGAGCAGGCCCCCCTCACTGCACTGGACAGCGCCTGCCCTCAGCAGGGAGGACGCAGTGCACTGGACAGAGCCTGCCCTCAGCAGGGAGGACGCAGCGCACTGGACAGAGCCTGCCCTCAGCAAGGAGGACGCAGCGCAGCCAAAAAGAGCAAGGGCGGTACACATGAGAGCTTTCCGCTCCCTGTTTCACCTCTTCTCACGTTTTACGCCACTTGCTTTGTTCCTCGTGCACCCTCTGTGTGTGTGTAGATGGTGTGTGCAAGTGGTTTAGTTGCTAAGTCGTGTCTGACTCTCTGCGACCCCATGGACTGTAGCCTGCCAGGCTCCCCCGTCCGAGGGATTCTCCAGATAAGAATACTGGAGAGGGTTGCCACTTCCTTCTCCTGGGGACCTTCCCCACCCTGGGACTGAAGCAGGATCTCCTGCATTGCAGACGGATTCTTTACCAACTGAGCCACCAGGGAAGCCTAGATATATGTGGGTGTGGACATGAGTACGTGTGTTTTGTGACTTATTTAGAAGTCAGTAGCATACGTCATGGCCCCCTTAGCAGGTAAAGCCCGAATATACAGTGCGTTTCCTCTGGATTCTCATCTTGTCTATGGACCCGGTCACGCCCTTTTTGGCCCCTTCTGCTCCTCAGCCTGGTTCCGGTCCGGGATCCAGTCTAGGGTGGGGTGTTGCATTCTGCGATCGTGTTCTTTAATCTCCTTTCATCTGGAACATTTTCATAGCCTTTCTTTGGGGGTCGCCTGATGTTTCCTAGTAATTAGATTTAGGTGATGCCTTCCTGGCTGGAATATCACGTAAGTGATGCTGATTTGCTCACATTAATGATGTTAATTTCCATCGTCCTGTCAAGTGTTGTCCTATGTCTTCACTGTAGGGTTACTGTCTTTTTTTCCTTAGAACTAATAAGCGATCTGTGGGAAACACATTGAGATCATGCAAGTATTCTGCCCCTCCTTGAACTTTCTCCTAGATTGAGCATCTGTTGCTGATTCTTGCTTGAACTCATTTTCTCTGTGATGGTTGCAAAATGTATAAAACTCCAATATTCTGCCGTTACCAGTTGGCACTTGACATTCTGCTGTAAATAGAGCTCTCCTTTCCCCCTCATTTCTTTATGTGCTGATTAAAAGTAAGAGCTTATAGATTCCTTTTTTCTCTCAATAGTTTATTGTTCATTACTGTCCTTAAATGTTTGGTACTCACTTAACCCAGATTTGGCCAGGGGAACCCCTTCAAGCTGCTTCTCATGTCTTTGTGACTTGGCCTCACGAATTTTGTGAGCACGTCCTTATGATATATTCCAAGCTCATCTTGAATCTATTCTTCCCTGGCTCCAGAACTGGCCATTTTTCAGGAGCCCTGTCTCCTTTTAGTGGGGAATGGTATTAAAACACACAGATCCATGTGTTCATTGCTAGGAGGAGTCTTCGCTCCTAGGGCCTTTCAGCAGTCAAATTAATAAAATATACGCATGTATGTACACATATACAAACACAAACTCACATATACACACATACATGCAGTGTCCGCAGCCTTTTTGGCACCAGGGACCTATTTTGTGGAAGACAGTTCTTCCACGGACAAAGAACGGAGGGATGGTTGTGGGGTGGTTCAAGCGCATTACTTTTGCCGTGCACTTCATTTGCAATCTAATGTTGCCGCTGATCTGACAGTAGGTGCGGGTCCGAGGCCTGGAGGCTGGGGACCCGTGCACACGCATACACACGTGTGTATACACATGTGCATATTCATGAAAAGAAATTATACAATTGGATTCATTACTGTGTTCTGCTTTCAGTTTTAGGTTTAAACACTTTTTCCCTTCCCACTGTTTTGATTTTACTTTTGACTATCTAGAGGAGTAACATGGTTCCAAAGCTCAAATCTAGATAGAAAGAGACAGTCAGAAGCAGCTTGCTGTCCTGTACCCCTTTCCTCTTGCTTCCTCCTACCCTTGTTTTGCACTCTTATTCTTCCTGTGTTTTTTTTTGCAAGGAGGTTTAAAGATAACAGATAAGGGTATGTTATTTTAATTCCCCTTCTTCTTTTCTTAAAAGGAGCATTTTCTTCCTACCTATATACTTTATTGCATTTTACTTCTTAAAGTTTTTTTTAAATCTTATTAATATCTCCTGGAGATAAATATGCATCAGTTCACAGAGATCATTCTTTTTACAGCTTCATAGGACTTGGTTGTGATAATAAACCAATCTTCTATGCCTGGGCTTTTATATAGTTTCTGATGTTTTGCAATGATTAGCCTTGCGTAGGTGGCCTTTTCATATTATTGTATGATAAATTCCTACAAGTTGAATTGCTTACATATTTTCATTAAATATTGTTCAAATTGCCTCTTTCGGGGAATTTGCCTTCATTGTGCATTCCTACCAGCAATGGAGGATCTTGCCTCACGATCCCCAGAGCCTCACTAATCAGTAGATCATGTTGTCAAGCTTTTTAATGTTTGTCAAACTTCCCTGGTGGCTTAGAGGGTAAAGCATCTGCCTGCAATGCAGGAGACCTGGGTTCGATCCCTGGTTTGGGAAGATCCCCTGGAGAAGGAAATGCAACCCACTCCAGTATTCTTGTCTGGAAAATCCCATGGACAGAGGAGCCTGGTAGGCTACAGTCCATGGGGCCGCTAAGAGTCAGACACGACTGAGCAACTTCACTTTAATCTAATAGATGGAGATTCCCAGTTGGCTCAGTGGGAAGGAATCTATCTGCAATGCAGGAGACCTGGGTTCGATCCCTGGTTTGGGAAGATCCCCTGGAGAAGGAAATGGCAACCCACACCAGTATTCTTGCCTGGAAAATTCCATGGACAGAGGAGCCTGCCAGCTACAAACTATGGGGTCACAAAGACTCAGATTCATTTAGAGTTTGTATTTGGTTTGAGGAATTAATATCATTTTATCTCCCCTCCTACCAAATGTTCATCCACTTATCTCAATCAGTCAGTTCAACCGCTCAGTTGTATCTGACTCTGCGACCCCATGGACTGCAGCACACCAGGCCTCCATGTCCATCAACAATTCCTGGAGCTTACTCAAACTCATGTCCATTGAGTCAATGATGCCACCCAACCATCTCATCCTCTGTCATCCCCTTCTCTGCCCACCTTCAATCTTTCCCAGCATCAGGGTCTTTTCAAATGAGTCAGTTCTTCGCATCAGGTGGCCAAAGTATTGGAGCTTCAGCTTCAGCATCAGTCCTTCCAATGAACATTCATGACTGATTTCCTTGAGGATGGACTGCTTGGATCTCCTTGCTGTCCAAGGGACTCTCAAGAGTCTTCTCCAACACCAAAATGCTGGTGATAACACAGATGGCTGGGCCCGCCTCCCAGTTCTGACTCAGTAGGTCTGGCGTGGGGACCAAGGATCTGCATTTGCAGCAAGTCTCCTGGTTCCCACTTTCCCTCCCAATCTCATCAGACAACGTGGTGACACAGCCGCAGGAACCAGTGTTGCCTGGCGGGTGGTGGTGGAGGTTTGGGGGCGTGTCTGGATGGTTCCTGTGTCCCAATCTCATCAGACAACGTGGTAACACAGCTGCAGAAACCAGTGTTGCTTGGCGGGTGGTGGTGGAGGTTTGGGGGCGTGTCTGGATGGTTCCTGTGTCTGCAAAGCCCCTGACCGAGCTAAGGGGGAGGACGGAGATGAGTCAGGTCCGCCCGCTTGTTCAGAACTCACGTACTCTTCTGGCTCTGATGGTGCAAGGAGCCCTGGCCGTGTTTGCATGACAGCTCACCACTGTTGCACTTAATGGAAATGTTGCTGGACTGAATATCATTAAGAGGAAAGATCAAATGTTTCAAAACCCCTAAGCATCATGATTAAGAGTGTGATATAAAGGCTACTCTAAATGATTTTCCAGTTCCAGTTCAGTTGCTCAGTCGTGTCTGACTCTTTGCGACCACATGAACTGCAGCACGCCAGGCCTCCCCGTCCATCACCAACTCCCGGAGTCCACCCAAACCCATGTCCATTGAGTCGGTGATGCCTTCCAACCGTCTCATCCTCTGTCGTCCCCTTCTCCTCCTGCCCTCAATCTTTCCCAGCATCAGGGTCTTTTCCAATGAGTCAGCTCTTCGCATTAGGTGGCCAAAGTATTGGAGTTTCAGCTTCAGCATCAGTCCTTCTTATTTAATTTTGATAAAAGTTCTCTGACTTAGTATCTTTTGTGCTCTTTATTTTCAATTTTAATAATTAATCTATTTTAACTACCTGTCTACATAATACTGTTTTATGAACCATTTGAGAGTAAGTCATAGACATTAAGCTTTTTTTATCAGTATGTAATTTTAAGAACAAGGCATTCATTTATACAATCACAGGGCAGTTATCAAACTCAAAAAGTTTAACATCAATAAAATAGCATTATATTACCTAATCTATAGCCCTGATTCAAATTTTGCCAATTGAAAAAAAACATTTTATTGGAGTATACCTGTGTTAGTTTCTGGTATATAGAAAAATGAATCATATATATATATATATGCATATATATAAATTTATCCATTCTTTTTCAAATTCTTTTCCTATCTAATTTATTACAGAGTATTGAGTAGAGCTCCTTGCCCTGTACATTAGGTCCTTGTTGATTACTTATTTTATATATAGTAGTGTGTATATGTTGATCCCAATCTTCCTATTTATCGTCCTCTTCCATTTCCCCTTGGTAACCATAAGTTGGATTTCAGGATCTGTGAATCAGTGTCTGTTTTGTAAGTGAGTTCATCTGTATCATTTTTTATTAGCTGCCACATATAAGTGATATCACATGTGCTTGTCTTTGAGTTACTGCATTCGGTATGATAGCCTCCAGGTCCATTAGTGTTGCTGCAGATGGCTTTATTTTGTTCTTAGTGAGTCTGAGTAAAGTACGTTACTCATCTCCTTTATCTACCCCTCTCTATTTGCTCAGAGAAATGTAAACCTAAGCCACACAATGAGGTGTCACCTCACACCAGTCAGACTGGCCATCATTAAAAAATCTACAAAAATGAATGCTGGAGAAGGTGTGGAGAAAAGGGAACCCTCCACCCTTGGTGGGAATGTAAATCGGTACAACCGCTATGGGGAAGAGCATGGAGGCTTCTCGAAAAAAACTAAAGAGAGAGCTGCAGTCTGGCCTGCAGTCCCGCTCCTGGGCACACATCTGGAGAAAATCGTAACTCAAAGAGATACGTGCCTCTCAGTGTTCAGCGCAGCAGTGTTCACAGGACCCAAGATGTGAAACCCCGCCACCGCCTGTGGCACGTCCGGCTGTTCTCTGCGGGTCCTCCCTGCGTGCAGTCCCCGTGTCCCCGGATCTCTGATGTGGGCAGTCAGCATTGTGTGCCTTTCTGGCTCCTCCTACTCTCTTCCCTCTGCCTAGAATACTCTTCCTCTTCTTCATCCAACTCGTTCTGACTTCTTCAGAGCTATCGCTTACAAGCCTTTGGCCACACACTTCTTTATCAGACTTCCCAATCTGATTTTCCCAAATTGTCTCTCCTGCAATGCCTCACAGAAACGTTCCTTCCTGTATCAACCACACCACTTTTCTTATTTGATTTGTAAGGCACGTAAGGGAGCTTCCCCGGTGGCGCCAATGGTGAAGAAACTGCTGGTGATTCAGGAGACCCAGGTTAGATCCCTGGATCAGGAAGATCCCCCGGAGGAGGAAATGGCAACCCACTCCAGCACCCTTGCCTGGAGAACTCCATGGACAGAGGTTACAGTCCCTGGGGTCACAAGGAGTCAGACGTGACCAGCTGACTCACACTTTCACTAATGCTGACACCTCGAGGGTGAGGACCAGGCTCTGCTCCCTTTTTATCACCAGTACTTGGCAAAGTGTCCAGCACAGAGTTTGTGCTCAGGATGTGGATTTGTGGTGTTTTAGTAGGTGCTGCTCCGTGAATGAGCTTTTAGCACTTCGGAGGAAGTACCCCTGATAGCCACCTGAAGTGGAGTGAAGTGAAAGGCAGTCGGTTGTGTCCGGCTCTTTGTCACCCTGTTGACTCGACAGTCCATGGGACTCTCCAGGCCAGAACACTGGAGTGGGCAGCCTTTCCCTTCTCCAGGGGATCTTCCCAACCCAGGGACCGAACCCAGGTCTCCCCCACACTGCAGATGGATTCTTTACCAGCTGAGCCACCAGGGAAGCCCCCTGACAGCCAAAGAGCTTCTCAGATTGATACAGGTGTGGGAAAATGGACCAGGAGGACTGTGAACGCTTTAGCCTCCTTGGAAGATGATCTGACAGTGTCTAACACAGGTAAAAATTTAAAGAACTTTAAATCTCTTTATCCCATTTTTGGGGTTATATCCTGAGATGGAAGAACTCCCAGGACATAAAGACAAGAGTGCAAAGAGGTTTATCGAAGTGTCATCCACTGGAACATCACACTGGAAATAATTGAAGTGTTCGTCAGCAGAAGAATAGTTGAATGTATGGCAGAATGCCCCTATCTGGGAGTGCAAGTCCTGCTCAGGGACAACTTAGAGGGTGTGAGGGGGTGGGAGGCGGGAAGGAGGTTCAAGAGGGAGGGAACATACATGTACCTATGTTGCTATATGGCAGAAACTAACACAATATTGTAAAGCAATTAGCCTCCAACTAAAAATAAATGATTATAAAAAAGAAATGAATATTGTGCCATAGCTGTATTATAACATGGAACGAGGGCAGGCAGAACTATTATGCTGAACCAAAGGAGCCAAACAAGAAAAAGATCAAACTTTCTGATCCGTTGGTAGGAAATTATGAAACCGGCAAAATCAGACCAATGGTTGATCGGAATGGGTGGGATTGATTAGGACAGGTTTGACTAGGAAGGGACACAGGGATACTTGTGGACAGGGTGGAAACATTCTACGTTTTGATTAGGAGGTGGGTTCCATCGGTGGTATATGCTCTTGTAAAGACTAATTGAGCTGTACACTTAAGTCCTGCGTCTAATAACATTAATATTACAAAGAGAATGTGCAAAGGCCCAAATCTAATTGCTCTGTTTTGGGGCCATATCTTATTGTAAAAAAAGTACATGTACACAAGGGAGTTCGTTTTAATAGTATTTATTATTGTAAGACAGGGCTTCCCTGGTGGCTCTGAGGTAAAGAATCTGTTTGAAAGGCAGGAAACCTGGGTTTGATCCCAGGGTTGGGAAAACCCCCTGGGGAAGGGCATGGCAACCCACTCCAGTATTCTTGCCTGGAGAATCCCATGGACAGAGGAGCCTGGTGGGCTACAGTCCATGAGGCTGCAAAGAACTGGACACGACTCAAGAGACTAAGTACCCACGCACGCAGAGTAAAACCAACCAAAAACCCCAACTTAAAAACAACCTAAATGGTCATCTCTAGAGAATTAAAGATACTTTGCTAGAGGTATCATGGAGGATGAGGTAACCGCTTGAAAGAGTAAAGTACGACCTAAAGGTACTGTGATAAGTGACAAAATACAAACTGTTGAGTAGGGTGTGTAGAATGTTATTGTTATAAAAAGCAAGACAATTTTTCTTCGAAATGTTTGCATAGCATATGGAATGAGGTATGAAAGGACCCACATGAAACTTAACACAGAGAAGCTACTGAGCACATGGTCCTACCGCTTGGATTACTTTTATAACTGAAAACACACTAAAATGATGCATCACAAACAATCACACAAGGAAACAGGAGTAAATGAATCTGAACCAGAACTAGTTGGGAAATTACAGTTGTTGCTGGACTGAAGGCTTAGTTCACGTTTGGTTCAATTCCAGCAGTCATTCCACCCCCGCTGTCTTTTGCCTTGTGTGTCCTTTGTCTAATTGTCTTTTGTTGACTAACACTGTTGAATGAATAATATGAATAAGCAATACCAAGAGCTCCTGAAAAAAATCCGATGGAGAACATGACATCATGGTCCCACTGAAGCGAAGCACTCGAGTGACTCAGTAGCTTGACTGGTGAGCCACCCAGTTGGCAAATGCAACAACTTTTGGCAAATATGATGTCTGTTATGGAAACGAGTCAGAGATGTTTTCATGTGTCTTGTATTTCTTTGAACCTTTTTCTTTCGTGTTTTTTGTTTTTTTTTTTGAGGGAGGCACAATTATGATGGACATAGAATGGACAAAACGAAAACAAATAAACAAATGTGTGTGGTCAGGCTTGGCCGTCTGGCTAAACCAGTCCCCAGACCATCACACCCAGCCCTCTCTCTGTTTCTCTGGAAGTAGCGTGTTCGGGAGAAAGATAATTAAAAAGGGAAAGAGAAGAAAAAGCTCAGGCTTTAGGGTTGGAGAGCAAGGGGTTTGCATAACGACTTCTCCACTCAAGAGGGAACCGAAGGCGAGTTATGTTGTTCCTCTCAGCCTGTCCTCCTCATCAGAGATGATGGTGAGGTTCGCTGTCCCTGAAAAACAGCCCAGTGCCTGCCCTGTGTTAGGTACTTGAGCTCGTTAATGTCTGCTCCTTTCTAGTCATGATGTCATATTTATTCATGCCCAGCAACATCCTAGCATTTTCCTTTTGGCAATTCTGATCTCAGGAGTGAAAGTAACTCAGAACAAAAGGATGCGTCCAGCCACGTGGGTGACTTGCCGTGTCCCACCTGCGTCCAGCCCCGTGGGCGACCTGCCGTGTCCCACCTGCGTCTGACCTCAGCACCTCTCTCAGTGGGTTTGCAGCTTCCCGTGGGAGGCTGACTTTCTCTGTCCCCATGTCCACCTTTCAGTCCTGGGCTGTGCGGTTTGAGCTGCGCAGGATCCTCGAGCCTGTGCGTGTGATAAAGGAGACAGCAGCTTATACTAAAGTGTCTGCCTGACTGATAACAGATCAGAAACAGCAAGTGGCCTTTGAAATTGAAACACTGACTGTAGGGAAAATGAAAGCATCTTACGTTCTTTGATCAAAGGATGATATTTTCCAACTTGGAAAAAGGGTTCTGCCTGCCAAAGCCTCCGACACTGTGTTCCCTACCTACCCTAGGGAAGAATATTCAGGAGCAGAGCTACTAGATTGCTCCATAGCTTTAAACTATATTCATAGAGATACAGCTCCTCAGTCGTGCTGCTTTCTTTTCCCAACGCCTATCTTCCAGTCTGGCTTCTAGGCAAACTGCCCTATGATTCTTAGTCTAGATGACATTTAAACACTTCTCTGGATCTTTGGTCCTTGATGAACATTCGCTGCTGGAGACGGCAGACTTTTAAATAAAGGCAGGGCGTTAGCTAGAGGAAAGGGTGCCACGTTGAAGTAGGTATTCGGTGGAATGATTTTTAATTACTTGTGTCCTCTGCTGGGTCTATGTGGCCGTGGAGAGTGAGAGCTGCCGTCGGGTTGTCTGGCTCCTCGCTGCAGCGTTTTTCTCCTTGCAGAGCGCGGGCTCCAGGGTGGTGCGTGCTCCTGGCTCCCGGCTGTGGAGCCTGCCGGATCGGTAGTTGTGGCGCGCAGGCTTAGTTGCTCCGCGGCACGTGGGATCTTCCTGGACCAGGGATCGAACCCGTGTCTGTGCATCAGCAGGTGGATTCTTTACCACTGAGCCACAGGGAAATCCTCGAGTAGAATGACTTCCGGTGTCATTCCACAGGACACGGTTTCATGTTATTAATAAAGCTAGCTGCGGGAGAGGTGTGGCTGCGCAAAGGGCAAAGATGGTGACCCCGAGCCCACAGTCAGCGAGGCTGCCACGGGCGTCCAAAAGGAGGAGCAGGGGTCATGGGCAGCAGGCTGGAGAGGAGGTGGACGGAAAAGATACAGCCTGAAATTAACTCAACATTAATTCCAAAAACTGAATTTCATTTTGTTAAATAAAATAAAGTCTGTGTTCTACCATAGGCAGACTAAGCCTTTTGGCAGAGGAGATGTGAAGTCCTTATTGATGTTAGATTTTGTGGGTTGTTGGTCAACGGACCATGAATGCCAACTCCGTACCCAGTGTGCGCACACACTCCTACAGACTTAGGTCAGTGTATTCCATAGAGATCTAGCTTTTCCTGGCCAGCCCTATTATTTGTAGAAACACATACACAAATAAACAAATACACAAATAAATACACAAATACACATTACTTGTACAAACAAACAAATTATTTGTAGAAACATTTTCACTCAAAGTGAAAAAGTGAAAGCAAAAATCTCTCAGTTGTGTCTGACTCTTTGCCACCCCATGGACTGTAGTCCATGGGATTCTCCAGGCCAGAATACTGGAGTGGATAGCCATTCCCTTCTTCAGGGGATCTGCCCAACCCAAGGATTGAACCCAGGTCTCCTACATTGCAGGCAGATTCTTTACGTCTGAGCCACCAGAGATAGATCCAAACCAGAGGTATTCTAGAGTTTCCCCTCTTTTTAAAATACTTAATCTGCATCTGTGAGAGGGTAACAGGCAGGAAGGCCATGGGTCTCCAAAGGGAGGAAATAGGCTGCAAGTGTCAGACATTTTTTACCTCTCTCTTAAGCAGCAGGAGGGAACAAACTAGTGTTATATGTTTTCCGCTTCTCTATACACATTTTCAAAGAGGTTTCTCTTAAAATTCTGCGGCCATGATGACACCTGGTCCCACCTAAACTTAACTTTTCTCAACCCTTGAGCTGACCCGTGCATTTTTCTTATGGAAATGTTTGTCTTAAGCTATGTTAATGTGCTATGCCTTTACCCCAGACTCTGTCTTCAAGTAGGTTCTGCCTAAAGGCTCAGAACCGACTTGACAAACCAGTATGGTCTACTCATACATTGTTCTCCTAATCTATGTTAATGAAACGATATATTTGTACGGGAATCTGCCTTTCTTCAAGATTCCTGTCAATCCTTTTATGGCTTGGGATGACTCACCTGGTGCCAATGTTATCTCAAAATGCATCTTGTGGGTGTGGGGCCTGGTGCCATTCTCTGAGTTTTGAAACATTTCCTTTCTTTAATTAGCAGACTGCTGGTGGCTGTATAACATCCAACTAAAGACTAGCGGGGGAGGGGGAGGCGGGGGAGAGGGGGCACTCTTTCTGCCCCCTTCTGACGTCTGTGCCCGAAGCTTTCTCTCTTTCTTTTATACCTTAATAAAACTTTATTACACAAAAACTCTGAGCGATCACGCCTCATCTCTGGCCCCGGCTGAATCCTCCTCTTCCGGAGGCCACGAATCCCGGCGTCTTTTGTGGTTCAGCAGCAGCCTTTCAGCCGCATCCTCCATCCTCTGTCACTCCTGCTGCCAGCGGCTCTTCAGTCCCGCCCTGTCCATGTCGGTAGGCACTTGCCATGCGCTGCTCTTGAATACTTAAAATATGGCTGGTCCAAATTAACCATTTTATTTTATTTTTTTTTTCAAATTAACCATTTTAAAACTGAGTTTAAAACAGTCAATTTCAAAGAGTTAGTATGCAAAATGGAAAGTAAAATATCTCAGCAACTGGTATAATGTTGAAAACATATTGCAACATTGACTATAATATTGAAATTATAATATTTTGGATACACTGAGTTTAATTCAAACAGTTTTACTGTTTTTTCTTATTTTTAAAAGCTTTATTGTATTGCAGTCAATTTTCAATGTTTTGTTAATTTCTGCTATGACTCAGTCATATATACATCTTCTAAATATTCTTTTCCATTATGATTTATCACATGATATTGAATATAGATCCCTGTGCTACCAGTAGGACCTTGCTGTTTATCCTTTTTATTTTTTAAATGTGATGACTAGAAAGTTTGAAATCTATGTGGTTTGCACTTGTGCCTCACAGTGTATTTTTATTGAACAGCACTTCCTTAGGAATTTTCGTCTCTTTCTTTATGGAAAAGAGTGGGGGATACCCAGAGTGAGTTTCCTGGTGGCTTCCCCGTGTCTCCCCCGGCCCTGCCGTCAGTCGGTCTCTGTCCTTTCGCAGACAGTGCCGTGGAGCTGATAAGAGCACAGTGTGGAACCAGATCGCCCAGCCTCAAATCCGGGCTCTGTCTCTCCCTAGCTGTCTGGTTTGGGGTGAGTTTCTGTCTCTCTCTGTGCCTCAGTCTCCTCGTCTGTTAAGAGGAGTATTAGCAGGCACTACTCCATGCGGTTCGTATGAGGTGCATTGAGTCAGTGTATGGAGCACTCGGGACTCTGTGTGGCTCAGAGTAAACGAGAACTATGGTCAGCTACTCTATTCTCCCTTACAGCTTCCGAGGGAGACAGTCTCACTCTCTACCTCTTAGGAGATTTGAGTGGCATATTTGCGTCCCCTTTAAGCATCTTCATTTTCTCTCTCTCCTTCTCTTCCAGTTTTATTTTTTAAATTTAATTTTTATTTTATAGTATAGTTGATGTACAATGCTGTGTTTCGGGTGTACAGCAAAGTGAATCAGTTATGCATATACCCATTCTTTCTCAGATTCTTTCCCCATGTAGGGCATTTCAGAATATTGAATAGAGTTTCCTGTGTGTGATACTAGGTCCTTGTTGGTTGCCTTTCAGCTTTAAACAAGCACCACTGATCTCAGCTTGGAAATTCTTCTGAATATCCTTGGCCTTCAGTTGACTTCTCTGTTTGTTCACCTTCTCATGCACTTCCTGTTTCCCTTGTGCAATGTGGCTTTTCTTTGAGCCTGTGGAACACACATTCTGGCCGTGTGGTTCAGGACCCAGGGCTGGGAGATGGAAAGGGTCAGGTCATTTCTTTGGGATGGGAGCAGGGACACCAGCCCCAGGGTGTGGGCCAGAGCTGGTGTCCCAGAGAGGGCAACAGTCAGCGCACGCGGTGGGGAGTCAGCAGACAGCAGAAAACTCTTCTAGGGTCTGAGACTGGATGTTCGGAAGGGGAGAAAGTGGGTTCTGGTAGAGTCTCGCCCTGGGCACCCCGACAGACAGAACGAGGCATACTGTCTGAGGTGGCTTTGGCTCACCTTGTTATGCCCAAGTCGCAAAATCTCCCAATGACCACCAGGGAGCTGATATCCAATGCAAAAGCAAGAGAGTTTTTATTACCAAGCTCGAGCTGGGGCTCCCACCGATACCAGCGCAGCAGCTATAGGGAGGAGCCCCGAGCTCTGGGTTACATTGCTTATATAGGGTATTCTCGAATGAAAAATTTGAAAAATGGGAGTTTCCGGGTTGGGAGGCGTCTAATTGGTTACCTTCTGCCAAAAGGTTAGGTGTTGTGTTCTGATTGGTTCCCATTTCCCGGGCTGGCCAAGGGGTTCTGATTGGTTCCCATTTCCCGGGCTGGCCAAGGGGTTCTGATTGGTTCCCATTTCCCGGGCTGGCCAAGGGGTTCTGATTGGTTCCCATTTCCCGGGCTGGCCAAGGGTTCTGATTGGTCCCCATTTCCTGGGCTGGCCAAGGGGTTCTGATTGGTTCCCATTTCCCGGGCTGGCCAAGGGGTTCTGATTGGTTCCCATTTCCCGGGCTGGCCAAGGGTTCTGATTGGTCCCCATTTCCTGGGCTGGCCAAGGGTTCTGATTGGTTCCCATTGTCTAGGTAGATCACAAGTTCCTGAGCATCAAGTCAGGAGATTTTGGTCTGGGGTCCAATTGGTTCGTGGGTGGTGGGGTGAGGTCAGGGGATTTCCAAAGGCTCTTGGATTTCCAAAAGCTCTTTTCCTGGAACCTTACAAAATGGAGGAGCTTAGGTCCTTCAATCTGTAGGCATAGGAATGGCCAAAACCATGCCAACTTGTCTGTATAAATTACAAAAGCCAGTCAGTGGCCTTTTCTCATCTTCCCGGGCCTTTTGACAGTTAGCTGACATCCTCACTGTAGACTTCTAAGCTTTTCCTCCTCTCATCTTGAAGGAGCCCCCAGCCATTCTGGGACCTCAGTAGGTCAGGCCAGTAGACAAGCAGGGGAGGACTAACCCGTCAGGTAACACCTGGATGCAGAATCGACCAAGGCATGCCACCTGCAGTCGAATAATCAAGGGGCACAGTAGCTGGGGGAGGCCGGGACCCACCCCAGCGAGGCATTTGAACTGGATGCGTGGTGGTGGCGTGGTTTAGTTGCTAAGTCGTGTCCAACTCTTGTGATCCCGTGGACTGTAGCGCGCCAGGCTCCTCTGTCCATGGGGTTTCCCAGGCAAGAATACTGGAGTGGGGTGCCATTTCCTTCTCCAGGAGATCCTCCCGACCCAGGAATTGAACCCAGGTCTCCTGCATTGCAGGCAGGTGAGTTACCGACTGAGCTGTGAGGGAAGCCTGAGTTTGATGTGACCTAGCGGTAAATCTGTAGACCAGGCAGGGACTGAGTCCCGGGTGCAACTATTGGGTTGGCTCAAAAGTTCACCCAGGTTTTTCTGTAGCATCTTACCCAGAAAAGCCAGAGAAAGGAAGACCCAGCATCAGTCTGGCCCTTCTTTAGGACCATGATTCTCAGACTTTGGTGGCCTCAGAATCACCCGGGGCCCTTAATACCATGTTGCTAGGTGCTGAATCTGTCCACTCATGCAGGAGGTGAGGAGACGCAGATTCAACCTCTGATTTGGGAAGATCCTCTGGAGGAGAAAATGGCAACCCACTCTAGTATTCTTGCCTGGAAAAAAATTCCATGGACAGAGGAGCCTGGTGGGCTGCAGTCCATGGGGTTGCAGGAATCATACATGACTGATTATGCGCACAAGGCCCTGTCTACAGAACTCCCCAGTTGGAAGGACTGGGCTAGGTCAAGAATGTGCATTCCCAACAACTCTACGCATGACATGAATGCTTCTGGTCCCAGACGAACCCTCTGGGAGGCATGGCTCAGCCCCTAGGGTGTGCTCAGGGAGGCCCTAGGGTGTGCTCAGGGAGGCCCTAGGGTGTGCTCAGGGAGGCTCTAGGGTGTGCTCAGGGAGGACCCTAGGGTGTGCTCAGGGAGGCCCTAGGGTTAGCTGCTGAAACCTCCAGATGTTGCTGCTGGTCTCCTCCCCCCAAGTCAAGTTCATGGTCTGCACGTGCAGAACACCTTAGCGCGCTAGCCACCCTGAACCCATGGGGTAGCAGGTAGAATCCGTGGGTTAACAAAGGGTTGAACACGGCTGAGCGACTGACACACACGTGCAGAGAAAATCATCAGCCTGCCTCCCTGCTGAGGAGGTTCAGAGCCCCGCTACACCCGGCCCGCAACTGCCTTTGCGGGCCCGCCGCACCGACACTGCTGCCTCAGCCTCTTCTCCGGGTTCCTCTGCTCCGCCTTCTGTTCCTCCTCCTCTCGCTTTCACAGCCGCACCTGTTTGCTCCCCGAGCCCACTCCTCTGCGCACGCATTCGGTCCTCCCATCCTAAACACTCGTGTTCGCTGAGATTCTCCAGTGACCGCTCTCACCCGCTTCTTCCTGTTTCCGTTCACAACTGCCCCACGGGGAAGGCTTGCCTTTCCCTGCTGTTTTTTTTTTTCCTCCTTTCTTTCAGCAGGGCAAAGAGTCTGGCTGTTTTTTTTTTTTCACATCTATTTCAGGAGACAGGCCTAACTCCTCTAGCAGTAAGGGTGCCAAATGATGGCTTAGGATGGCCTGAGCCTCTGTAATTTCCCTCAGTCTCCCAAAGCCACTCCACTTACACGTACAATTAAGTACAAAGAGTGAGTTTGCTTTGGAGTAAAATCGTGAGACAGATTCCATGGCCGTTACTTATAACTGGCTTGCATCCCTACGTCCTTCTAGGGAGCTGTTCCTGACCTTCGCCCTCCGGCCCACATAGGGAGGAAACATTCGTCTCTCAAGCTTATTGTCCCGTGCAAGGGACAGGGCTCTGCACATGACTGATGAGGCTGCTGGAAACTTCCCTCTGATTTCGAGTGTCCTACAGCAAGAGCACCCTAAAGTTTCCTGATGGTAAGAACAATCCGGGCGCCCACTAAAAAGCTAACAAGCTTGATGCGCCTCCTGTAATTCGGGTTCAGGCAGTCAGAGGGTGGGGCTCAGGAATCTGGCCTCTAACAAGTATCCCAGATGGAATTTTGAGGCCATCCTATAGCGTTTAAGGCAGTGTCTGGCAAAGGAATTGTGCTCAATAAATCTTTGCTGAACGGAATTTCATTTGCTTATCTCCATCATGCTAACTTTGCTTAACAAATGTCATGTGCTTTCATATTTTCGATGAACCTCATACCACAATGACCCTTTCAAGCATGCTAGTCCTGCAAATTGTATCAAGATAAGCATTGGAACTCAATACTCATTTCTTTCTTGAACTTCTTATTTTGTATTGGGGTATAGCGGATTGACAATGCTGTGATAGTTTCAGCTGGACAGGCAAGGGACTCACCCATGCATATATGTGTACCCACTCTCCCCCAAGCTCCCGTCCCGTCCAGGCTGCCACGTAACATTGAGCAGAGTTCCCTGTGCGGTACAGTAGGGCCTTGCCGGAGATCCATTTTATATATAGCAGAGTGACACGACCAGCCGAGATTCTCTAACCACCCCTTCCCCGTCCATTCTCCAAGTCTGTGAGTATCGTTCCTTTTCCGATTCCGCAGGGGAGGGGTGTCTAGGCTGTTTCTCCTCTGTCTGACTCCCCTCACTTGGCACGATTCACCTTTACAGTGGACCCCACCTGCAGATTCCTGTGCTGGCTGCATTCAGAGTCTTTACCATGAACTCTAAGGCCACTGCCTGTCTAACCTTGCCGGGGAAATTTTGTTTCATTGATATAAATGGACTCTTTCATCATTTACTGATCGCGAACAGTGTGTTTGCAATTTACCCTTAAAATCATGGTGTTAGACTTAGCTTCCTAAATCATTTTATGGAGCTAATTTAACAGTAATACCAAAACCTATCAAAGAATAAAAACTGAAACACCATCAACTCCTCTTATAGACACAGATGCAGAATTCTTAAATATAATTCTAACATATAAAATACAGCATTATATTAAAATAACCACATGTTAATATAATTAACCAATAACTTCCAGAAATTCAGAGATGACTTGACATGAGAAATGTATTAATGCAATTAATCACATTAATAGTTGAAAGGAGAAAAAAATCAGATGCTGCAAAGGGTTTGATAAAAGTCAATATCTATTTTTTTGAAGACTCTTACTAACTTGGGATAAAAGTGATGTTCGTATCAACATCTTGGAATGCTTATTTCACACAGTGCATATGACATACAATAGCTACCACCCGAGGCGTCTCTATCAAAGTCAAGGTCAAAAGCAGGATCCTCACTTGGCACCTCTTTCATTCAACATTCTTCTGGAGTATTTAGTCAATGCCAAAAGATTTGAAAAAGAAACAAGAAGTGTAGGTCAGATTGTTCTTTGATGGTAATTTGATTACTGACCCCAAAGAATCAACAGAAAAATTTCAAAAATCATTGAGAGAATGATTTAAAAAATCAGTATTTTTCCTTTTACTAGATAATAACTAGATGGAAAATGTAATGACTCCAATCATAGTAATAAAACAGATATAAAATGCTTAGTTGAAAACATAATATGGAATATAAAATTTATGTAGTGGTAAAGAATCTGCTTTCCAAGGCAGGGGGCATGGGTTTCATCCCTGGTCAGGGAACGTGGGTTCGTTCTCTGGTGCGGGAACTAACACACAGCACGCTGCGGGGAAACTGAGGCTGTGTGCTGCCACTACGGAGGCCAGAGCCCCGAACTGCAGGGCCAGCCCCCACTCAAGACACGACCCCCAGAAAACTCATGTAGATGGTGTTATGTGAACAACTGAGCTGAAATATGGAAAATATCAGTCTCAAAAGACTCAATATTAGAATGTCAATTAGCCTCAAATTAATTTACGATTTTGATGTATTCCTCCTGAAATATTATTGGTAGCTTTGGGGAAAAATGAAGTCATAAAATCTTTACATGGAAAGAGTAAATGGATACAAGTATCCAAGAAATTATTGAGATGGAATATGTGTGTGTGTGTGTGTGTGTGTGTGAGAGAGAGATAGAGAGAGAGAGAGTAGTTGTGTGGATATAAAAGCATATTTCAGAGTTACAATACTTAAAATAACAGAGCACTGATTAATGAGCCAAAGAATGCTCAAACTACCACACAATTGCACTCATGTCACACGCTAGCAAGGTAATGCTCAAAATTCTCCAAGCCAGGCTACAACAGAATGTGGACCATGAACTTCCAGATGTTCAAGCTGGATTTAGAAAAGGCAGAGGAACCAGAGATCAAATTGCCAACATCTGCTGGATCATCGGAAAAGAAAGGAGTTCCAGAAAAACATCTCCTTCTGTTTTATTGACTATGACAAAGCCTTTGACTGTGTGGATCACAGTAAACTGCAGAAAATTCTTCAAGATATGGGAATACCAGACCACCTGACCTGCATCATGAGAAATCTGCGTGCAGGTAAAGAAGCAACATTTGGAACTGAACATGGAATAACAGAGCTGGTTCCAAATCGGGAAAGGAGTACGTCAAGGCTGTATATTGTCACCCTGCTTATTTAACTTATATGCAGAGTACATCATGAGAAATGCTGGGCTGGAGGAAGTACAAGCTGGAATCAAGATTGCCAGGAGAAATATCAGTAACCTCAGATATGCAGATGACACCACCCTTATGGCAGAAAGTGAGTAAGAACAAAAAAGTCTCTTGAAAGTGAAAGAGAGTGAAAAAGTTGGCTTAAAGCTCAACATTCAGAAAACGAAGATCATGGCATCGGGTCCCATCACTTCATGGAAAATAGATAGGGAAACAGTGGAAACAATGATAGACTTTATATTTTTAGGCTTCAAAATCACTACAGATGGTGACTGCAGCCATGAAAGGAAAAGACGCTTGCTCCTTGGAAGAAAAGTTATGAAGAACCTAGACAGCATATTAAAAAGCAGAGACATTACTTTGCTGACAAAGCAAAGCATCTGGTCAGAGCTATGGTTTTTCAAGTAGTCATATATGGATGTGAGAGTTGGACTATAAAGAAAGCTGAGCACCTAAGAACTGATGCTTTTGAACTGTGGTGTTGGAGAAGACTCTTGAGAGTCCCTTGGACTGCAAGGATATCCAACCAGTCCATCCTAAAGGAAATCAATCCTGAATATTCATTCAAAGGACTGATGCTGAAACTGAAACTCCAATAGTTTGGCCACCTGATGGGAAGAGCTGACTCATTGGAAAAGACCCTGATGCTGGGAAAGATTGAAGGCGGGAGGAGAAGGGGATGGCAGAGGATGAGATGGTTGGATGGCATCATCAACTCAATGGACATGAGTTTGAGTTAACTCTGGGAGTTGGTAATGGACAGGGAGGCCTGGCATATTGCAGTCCATGGGGTCGAAAAGAGTCGAACATGACTGAGTGACTGAACTGAACCGATGAAGCATATAGGAACAGATGACTAGAATAAAATGAACAGATTCGAACGTCCCCATTCAGGTAGTTCATGTAACATAATAGTGTTAGTGTGTTAGTTGTTCAGTCGTGCCTGACTCTTTGCGACCCCATGAACTGCAGCTGACCAGGCTCCTCTGTCCCTGAGATTTTCCAGGCAAGGATACTGGAGTGGGTCGGCATTTCCTTCTCCTATAACATAATAGTGACGTTTCAAATCTGGTGGTGGAAAATGATTTGCAGATGGTGTCCTGTGAGGTCTTGAAGGCTGATGCAGAAATTCCCTCCTCTCTTCCTTCTCACTTCTGGTTCAATGAACACAGCACCACTTTTATTTGTAATACATACAGTGGCTTCTCATGTAAGATTTTGTTTGAAGAAAGTGTTCCAGTGTTTCAAAAAAGAGTTTTAAAAATCAAATAAATAGGAGTTATTTGGTCCAGAGTTTAGTTATATGGGAAGGAATAAACTTAAAATTTTGCATTGCCAACATAAATTCTAGGTAGATTATGGAATAAATGTTAGAAATTAAATCCATTAGAATGCAATGGATTTATTTGTAAAGATTAAGAAGACAATGTAAATATTTATATGATCTTGGGAGTGGGAAAAGCCAGTCTAAGCATATAAATGAAGTAAAAGATTATAAAATATTGATAGGTTTATCATCTAAAAATCCAAAAACACTGTATGTTAAAAAGCATCAGAAAGGTTATAACTCAAGTGAGAGATTGGATAAAACCACCTGAATTATAATATTTTAAAAGTCTTAATAATATAGATAGAATATCCTTATGTAAGGAGAAATTCAACAGCCCACTAGAAAAATGGACAGGCGATTGGGAAAGCAAGAAATTCACATGACAAATAAATATAAAGAAACAGCATGACTGCTGGCTTGGAAAATTAATCAATTTGGCAAAAAGGTCAGCCTGAAATGCAGGAGACGCAAGAGATTCATGTTCAGTCCTTGGGTTGGGAAGATCCCCTGGAGCAGGAAACGGCAACCCACTCCAGAACTCTTGCCTGGAAAATTGTATGGACAGAAAAGCCTAGTGGGCTCGAGGCTATTGGGTTGCAAAGAGTGAACACCACTAAATGACTGAGCACGCATGCAGCCAAGAGCAAGGGGCTGCCTGATGGCTCGGGGGTGAGAAGCCGAAATACAGACCAGTGGAGTGGCAGAGAAAGCCCGGGGATAAGCCCACAGCCTACCGGCACCTTACCTTTGACAAAGGAGGCGCGAACCTACAATGTGAACAGGACAGTCTCCTCACTATCTGGGGCTGAAAAACTGCACAGCTACGTGTAAAAGAATGAAACTAGCACGCTTGCTAACACCAGACACAAAAATCAACTCAAAATGGGTTAAAGACCTAACTGTAAGGCCAGAAACTACAAAACTCTTAGAGGAAAACAGAGGCAGGACAGTTTGTGACGAGAATTGCAGCAAGTCTATGATCCACCTCCTGGAGTGATGGAAATAAAACCAAACCAAACAAATGGGGCCTAAGTAAACTTAAAAAGTGTTTGCTTGGGAAAGCAAACCATAAACAAGATGAAAAGACGACCCTCAGAATGTGAGAAAATAATTGCAAATGCAACAACTGACAAAGGATTAATCCCCCAAATATACAAGTAGCTCATGCAGCTCAAAGTGAAGCAAACAACCCAATCGAAAACGGGCGGAAGACCTAAACAGACATTTCTCCAAAGAAGAATACAGATGGCCAGCAAACACATGACAAAGTATTCAACATCGCTGATTATTAGAGAAACGCGGATCAAAATGACAATGAGGTATCACTTTATACCAGTCAGAATGGCCGTCATCAAAATATCTACAAACAATAAATGCTGGAGAGGGTGTGGAGAAAAGAGAACCGTCTTGTGCTGTTGGGGGGATTTTCTGGTGGAAATGCAAATTGATACAGCCACCATGAGAGCAGTGTAGAGATTTCTTTAAAATCTAGGAGTAAAACTACCACATGACCCATCAAACCCACTACTGGGCACATACCCTGAGAAAACCGTAATTTAAAAAGGTGCATGTTCCCCAGTGTCCCTTCCAGCAGCATCTACAGTAGCTGTGACATGGAAGCAGCCTAGAGGTCCACTGACGGGTGAGTGCATAAAGGCGTGGCGGTAAATATGTACAAAGGAGTGTGGCTCGGCCGTAAAAAGGAATGAGGCTGAGTCAGTTCTAGGGAGGAGGATGAACCTAGAGCCTGTTATACAGTGAGGTGAATCAGAAAGAGAAAAATAAAAATCGTATAATGACACGTGTGTATGAAATCTAGAAAAATGGTACTGATGAACCTGTCTATAGGGCAGAAATAGAGACGCACACTGTGTCCTCACTGGTGGACACAGTGAGGACAGGAGGGGGGGCACGAATTGAGAGAGTGGCCTCGACGCCTATACGTCGCCATGTGTGAAACAGACAGCTAGTGGGAGGCTGCTGTAGACGTAGGGAGCTCAGCCGGCTCGGTGACAACCCAGAGGCTGGGACGGGGCGAGGGTGGGAGGGAGGCTCTACGCGGGGCTTCCGCACACTTACGGCTGTGTGGCAGAAATCAATAGAAAGTGAAAGTGAAGTTGCTCAGTCGTGTCCGACTCTTTGCGACCCCATGACTGTAGCCCACCAGGCTCCTCTGTCCATGGGATTCTCCAGGCAACGGTACTGGAGTGGACTGCCATTTCCTTCTCCAGGGGATCTTCCCGACCCAGGGATCGAACCCTGGTCTCCCACATTGTGGACAGACGCTTTACCGTCTGAGCCACCAGGGAAACCTTGTTAAGCAATCACCTTCCAATTAAAAATTAAAAAAAAACAAACCCGAAATGCTTTACATAGGACTGGAAAAAAGAATGAAAGTGTGTATTCAAGTGTTAACTTTTTAGAGCTTTTTTGATGTGCACCATTTTTAAAGTCTTTATTGAATTTGTTACAATATTGCATCTGTTTTGTGTATTGTTGCTTGGCCAGGAGGCATATGATCAGATTCTCTTAGCTCCCTGACTAGGCATGGAACCCTTGCTCCTGCACCGGAAGGTAAAAACTTGGCCACTGAATCGCCAAGGGAAGGCCTCAGTTTTCTCTAATTTTGAATATTGGATTTTGGGGTGTTTCTTTTTATTCTGTTAGGGGTTTCTTATGTTTTCAAAATTTTCTGCTGCAAACCTTTGCTATAGTGTTAATCATAACCTTTTTTTGGAAATTGCTTAGCTATGTCATATTTTAGCTTTTACTTAATCCCATAGTGGTTTTGGATTGACACTCCACCTGTAGTCTTACTCTTTTACCTTGCTGCACTCTACTGTTACTCTCTACATTTTCTTCATAAAGGGAAGATGGCATTTTAATTTGCTGAGACAAATGTGGAGTAAATCATTTAGGTCTGTGTTTATAATTTTGCATTTATTGTATGCTTTTGGGCAAACAAACCAAAATAAAGGTTTCCATTTTTTTTATTAACTCCATAATTACTTTCTGCTGTATTCTGCCATGATAGCAGAAAGCTTAAAAATGTAATTAAGAAATTCTCAACCACAGCAGGAATTTTTCCCGGAAATAAAGAACCTTCAATATCCAACTCAATGATCAAGAGAAACTGGACCTTGAAGGCTGTTCCTAAACCTTGACCTCTGAGGGAGAAAGACTCGTACACGCACCACTTCAAATCTGTGGTGATTATAGTCAAAACAACTCATCTTCTAGTCATTATCTACCATCTGATGTAGCTGTCGCGCTGGTGATTTCCGTATTTTTCCCTCAGATACTTGAGTTTGTCTCATTTATTTTGCAAAGTCTACCTGTTGCACCATCTCAGGGAATCCAAGAGGCAGCATAATTGAAAAACCCTGGGTAAAGTAGTTATCTTCCGATTAAAAAATAAATAATAGATTTTTAAAAGTTAAGAAAAAAGAAACCTGTAGTGCGGACTGCTGACCGTAGGCTTCGTTGCCCGCCCCAGGCGGAAGCAGCCGCCCTGCTCCCGTCCTGTCTGAGTCAGGGAAGGACTTTCTCTCCCTGCTCACCTGCTGGCTCCCTCCCCAGCCTCCTGCCAGCCTTTGTCTAGAGCTGATTCTGCCTGAAGTATGGCCCCCATTTTTCAGGATATTGAAGTCTGGTTTTAAAAGGGGCAATTGGTAAAAGCTCTAGAGAAAAACGTCTATCTTGTTCTTTAAAAGAAACTATGTGATATTTGGGGCTTCCCAGGTGGTGCTAGTGGTAAAGAATCTGCCTGCCAATGCAGGAGATGAAAGAGATAGGGATTCCATCCCTGGGCCAGGAAGAGCCCCTGGAGAAAGGAATAGCAGCCCACTCCAGTATTCTTGCCTGGAGAACCCCAAGGACAGAGGAGCCTGGTGGGCTACAGTCCACGGGGCTGCAGAGAGTTGGAAACGACTGAGCTTCTAAGAACACACACACGTAATATTTTACTATGGGTAATAGAGATTAAATAAATCTGAGTAGTTTTTTTACCTTGGAAGGTGGGGGGAGGTCAGACTAACCTCCTATTATCCAGGATAAAGTCTCACTACTTTAGCTCCTTTGGAGGGCATAGGGGAAATTGGTCATTTAGAGACAGTTTTATTTCATAAAATACTGTGATAGTTAAATAAGTGTTTTAGATAAAGCCTGCACATTTCAATGGACAAATAAATAGATAATGTCAGAGATATTTATTACAAAAATCTATTCTCATATTTTATTTAGTCAGAGTCATTCATAACCTTAAGAAAAAAGCTGCTGGCTTGAAACATTCATAAAATAACAAACAAATACCCTTGGGCAAAGAGTCTCCCCACATAAATTGATTTCTAAATAAAGATTCAATTTAGATTTAAAAGTCTTGTATGCACCCAGAGGTATCTATTACATCTGTAATTTCCTTGTGGGGCTCTGGCGCCCGATTCTGCTGCCATCAAATTCTTATTAGCTGCTTTCACATGGAAGAAGCAAAGCTTCCAATTAGCACAGCTTTTTTAACGAACATGTGTTGGAAATCCCTGCCAAAATATATCTTACATTGATCCAGTCTTTATCAACTCTTTTTTTTTTTTTCTTTTACTGTTTGGGTTCACCTAGCCTTAGATTAGGAGAAGGCAATGGCAACCCACTCCAGTACTCTTGGCTGGAAAATCCCATGAACAGAGGAGCCTGGTAGGCTGCAGTCCATGGGGTTGCTAGGAGTCGGACTTCATTTTCACTTTCCTACACTGGAGAAGGAAATGGCAACCCACTCCAGTATTCTTGCCTGGAAAATCCCAGGGATGGGGGAGCCTGGTGAGCTGCTGTCTATGGGGTTGCACAGAGTTGGACACGACTGAAGCGACTTAGCAGCAGCAGCAGCAGCAGCCTTAGGTATGATACTCCTGAGATAAAATTCAAAAATGAGAAAATCTTTTTTTCTCTTCATTGGGAAATACCAAGATAGCCTTACATCTTGGTTGGATTACATTTTAAACATGCACAGTTATTATTATCAGACATTATTTTCAGCTTGGTTGTGAACCTTCCATCTTCCTGAGGGTGCAGGTGATGCTGAAAGCTTTCAGAGCGGAGCCGCATCCCGAGTGGGAGCCTCACCTGGGGTCCTCGCCCCTGAGGCCGGTCCTCTGGGAGAGCCTCTGAGCCTGCAGGGCACAGGACCGTCTCGGGGCACAGTGCGTTCACGCGGGGCCATTTTTCTTCATCCCTCTGCGTTCCTGGGGGCGCAGTGGGAAAGAATCTGTCTGTGCAGGCTCAATCCCTGAGTCTGGAAGATCCCCTGGAGGAGATGGCAACCCCCTCCAGTATTCTTGTCTGGGAAATCCTGCCGACAGAGGAGCCTGGAGGGCTAAGTCCATGGGGTCGAAGAGATGTCGGGCACAACTTAGCAACTGAACAGCGGTAACAACAACCTCTGCTTTCATCAGGAATAATAAGAACACCCTCTTGGGTGTCTATGTGATGTTTCCCCTTTGACATCAGTCCTGGAGTACGTGAACTACATGCTTTTCTCACTTAGAGTCGAGCATTTCTAATTCATTAACACAGCCTGGAAGGGCAGGTGTTCTGTAGGCTGCCTGGCTGAACCTCAACCCTGCACAAACTTTTGGCCCAACCTGGCCTTTGTGCTGACTTCCTCAGGAAATGGAGTCACGTCAGGCACATCCTAGGGTTTGGAATTTTGTGGAAGGTGGGAGGGTTTCCGGCACGTTGCAGCATATTTCTTTGTGAGGTTCTCATCACACTGCTCTCTTCCCGAGTCTTTCTTCTGCTGGTCTCACTGCCAAGAGGGCTCCTTGCTGCCCTTTATCCATGTTAGCTGTTCCTCTCCCCATACCCCACTCTGTTGAGGGTTTATGACTCAGCAGACAGTGAAAATGATCTTGAAGTCAAGGGTGTGTTCTTCGGATGTGTCTGCCTAGGCCTGGAAGAGTAACCAGTGCATCACAGTGAACTCTCAGTAAATATTTGAGGGATAAATAAATGAACAGACTGTTAGTCGCTCAGTCGTGTTTGACTCTTTGCAACCCCGTCAACTGTAGCCTGCCAGTTCAGTTTTCCAGCAAGAACACTGGAGTGGGTTGCCATTCCCTTCTCCAGGGGATCTTCTTGACCCAGGGATAGAAACCCAGTCTCCTGCACAGCAGGCAGATTCTTTGCTGTCTGAGCCACGAGGAGATGCCATTAATTGTGACGATTTACTCTTTTCACTTTGAAAGGAGTGGAGAGTTTCTTCTTTGGCTTTCTTTCCTGGTTCATCTCTATTGTTATCAGTGTTTATGGTAGTAAGGTGAAATGGGAAAGTAAAGCAATTAAAAAATTTAAACAGAAAATCATATTGAGGGAATTTTTTCATTCATTCCTTCAGCCAATAAATTTAGAGAGCCTACTACTGCTAAGCTGCTAAGTCGCTTCAGTCGTGTCTGACTCCGCACGACCCCATAGACGGCATCCCACCAGGCTCCCCCATCCCTCGGATTCTCCAGGCAAGAACACGGGAGTGTGTTGCCATTTCCTTCTCCAGTGCATGAAAGTGAAAAGTTAAAGTGAAGTCGCTCAGTCGTGTCCGACTCTTCGAGACCCCATGGACTGCAGCCTACCAGGCTCCTTTGACCATGGGATTTTCCGGGCAAGAGTCCTGGAGTGGGTGCCATTCACTGCCTTCTCCATAGAGAGCCTACTAGGGGCTGCAAAACTCCTTGACCAAACTATAGCCGGGCTCCTCCAAGCTCTCTCTTCTGCTGTTCTTGTTTGGTCATGCTGCAGGGCTTATGGGATCTTAGTTCCCTGCCCAGGAGTTGAACCTGCACCCCCTGCATCGCAAAGTTTAACACTGGGCGACCAGGGTCAAACCGCCAAGCCCTTTCCTTGACTAGCTTTAACTTTGGTCCTCATCCCATCTATGGTCTGCTGAACCCAGTCTTAGCAAAGCATCCTGCCAACTCCTCTCCTATACCCTTGATATTGATCACCCTGGCCTGCCTTCAGCAAGAATCCTGTTAGGTCAGTAAATCAAGAATCCCTCACCCTGATATCTCCTCTGGGTAATTATCCATCTTCTATCCCCTACCTTCAACATGCACACTGACTGTAAATCCCCAGCTGTCTTTGCCCTATTTGGAGCTGAGCTCCTCTCTTTATTGCAATACCCATATTGAGGTTGTCTCGGATGAGTGTCTTCTCTACTGTTTTAACAAATGTCAGAATAATTCTTTCATTAACAGTGTCAGGCAAAACAGATAAGTCACTAGTTTTCATGGAGCTTAAATTCTAGCTGGTGTAGAGAGAAAATAAGCAAAAAACCAAAACTTAAAAAAAAAAGCATAAAATAAACATTAAAAAAAACACAAATGGATTAAGGCTTCCCTTTATGTGGATGCAAGGCTTCTTTAGCTTGGGCTCTCACAGAGGACCACTCCAGGGAGAAGACCTGTCAGCTGAGAGCTGGAAGACAAACCCATCACGCAGGACGGGGAAAAGGGCCCTGCAAGGCCCAGAGCAAGGCTGGTGTGGCCCCTGGAGGCTGGACCCAGTGGAGCCCTGGGGACACCCTGGAATGCAGGGTGAGCAGGAGGTAGCACAAGGTGACACCAGGAAGCGAACAGTAGTCAGACTGTGATGAGCTGTGAAGGCTGGGGAAGGAGTTTGGGAAATCAGAGTGATTATATTCTTTGCAGCCAAAGATGGAAAAGCCCTATACAGTCAGCAAAAACAAGACTGGGAGCTGACTGTGGCTCAGATCATGAACTCCTCATTGCCAAATTCAGACTTAAATTGAAAAAAGTAGGGAAAACTGCTAAACCATTCAGGTTGAATCTAAATCAAATCCCTTACGATTATACAGTGGAGGTGACAAATAGAATCAAGAAATTAGATCTGATAGCGTGTCTGAAGAATATGGATGGAGGATCGTGACATTGTATAAGAAGCAGTGATCAAGAGCATCCCCAGGAAAAAGAAATGCAAAAAGGGAAAATGGTTGTCTGGGGAGGCCCTACAAATAGCTGAGTAAAGAAGAGAAGGGAAAGGCAAAGGAGAAAAGGAAAGATACACCTATTTGAATACAGAGTTCCAAAGAATAGCAAGGAGAGATAAGAAAGCCTTCCTCAGTGATCAGTGCAAAGAAATAGAGGAAAACAATAGATTGGGAAGGACTAGAAATCTCTTCAAGAAAATTAGAGATACCAAGGGAACACTTCATGTAAAGATGGGCTCAATAAACGACAGAAACAGTATGGACCTAATGGAAGCAGAAGATATTAAGAAGAGGTGGCAAGAATATACAGAAGAACTGTACAAAAAAGATATTCATGACCTAGATAATCATGATGGTGTGATCACTCACCTAGAGCCAGACATCCTGGAATGTGAAGTCAAGTGGGCCTTAGGAAGCATCGCTATGAACAAAGCTAGTGGAGGTTATGGAATTCCAGTTGAGCTCTTTCAAATCCTAAAAGATGATGCTGTGAAAGTGCTGCACCCAATATGCCAGCAAATCTGGAAAACTCAGCAGTGGCCCCAGGATTGGAAAAGGTCAGTTTTTATTCCAATCCCTAAGAAAGGCAATGCCAAAGAATGCTCAAACTACCATACAATTGCACTCATCTCACATGCTAGCAAAGTCATGCTCAAAATTCTCCAAGCTAGACTTTAACAGAACATGAACTGTGAACTTCCAGATGTTCAAGCTGGATTTAGAAAAGGCAGAGGAATCAGAGATCAAATTCCCAACATCCGTTGGATCATCAAAAAAGCAAGAGAGTTCCAGAAAAACATCTACTTCTGCTTTATTGACTACACCAAAGCCTTTGACTGTGTGGATCATAACAAGCTGTGGAAAATTCTTAAAGAGATGGGAATACCGGACCACCTAACCTGCCTCTTGAGAAATCTATATGCAGGTCAGGAAGCAACAGTTAGAACTGGGCATGGAACAGCAGACTGGTTCCAAATAGGAAAAGGAGTACGTCAAGGCTGTATATTGTCACCCTGCTTATTTAACTTATATGCAGAGTACCTCATGAGAAACGCTGGGCTGGCGGAAGCACAAGCTGGAATCAAGATTGCCAGGAGAAATATCAATAACCTCAGATATGCAGATGACACCACCCTTATGGCAGAAAGTGAAGAACTGAAGAGCCTCTTGATGAAAGTGAAAGAGGAGAGTGAGAAAGTTGGCTTAAAGCTCAACATTAAAAAGACTAAGATCTTGGCATCTGGTGCCATTACTTCATGGCAGATAGATTGGGGAAAAATGGAAACAGTGACAGATTTTATTTTGGGGGCTCCAAAATCACTGCAGATGGTGACTGCAGCCATGAAATTAAAAGATGCTTACTCTTTGGAAAGAAAATTATGACCAACCTAGATAGCATATTAAAAAGCAGAGATATTACTTTGCCAACAAAAGTCTGTCTAGTCAAAGCTATGGTTTTTCCAGTGGTCATGTATGGATGTGAGAGTTGGACTATAATGAAAGCTGAGTACCAAAAAATTGAAGCTTTTGAACTGTGGTGTTGGAGAAGACTCTTGAGAGTCCCTTGGACTGCAAGGAGATCCAACCAGTCCATTCTGAAGGAAATCAGTCCTGAATATTCATTGGAAGGACTGATGCTGAAGCTGAAACTCCAATAGTTTGGCCACCTGATGCAAATAGCTGACTCATTGGGAAAGACCCTGATGCTGGGAAAGATTGAAGGCGGGAGTAGAAGGGGATGGCAGAGGATGAGATGGCTGGATGGCATCACTGACTCGATGGGCATGAGTTTGAGCAAGCTGTGGGAGCTGGTGATGGACAGGGAGGCCTGGTGTGCTGCAGTCCTCGGTGTTGCAGAGTTGGACACGACTGAGCCAATTAACTGAACTGAACTGAAGGAGTTTGGAGTTTGTTTCATGTAAGGTTATTGTGGGCTTAAAATATTTGAGTGTCTTCTGAGTTTGTCACATTCTGTCGCTGTTGGTGGTGGGTCTGAGAAATTGTCAGACTTCTTCTCACTTTTACTGAAGCCTCTCTCTCCCTGGAGTTACTGGTTTACGTAAGATGACTCAAAGAAGAGAATTATTGCTCAGGGATATCACTGTTTTCTTTGTTGTCTTTAATGCTCTGTGGCAGCGTAAAAAAAAAGAATCTAGGAAATAGCCATTATGCAGGTTTTGCTTGGTTGCTTTTAATTTTTATTTTTACTTTGTTTTACTTTACAATACTGTATTGGTTTTGCCATACATTGACATGAATCCGTTTTAATTGTTTCTTATACCATCAGCTTCTCTCTGGGACCCCTTACCTCCTGGAGGGTCTTTCATAATAAAAGATAGTCTATTAATTGTTTTCTTTCTGCTTGCCTAGTACTTGCTGATGTGAGAAAATACTGAATGTTTTAAGCCATCCCTACCAAGTTTCATAACCTGGTCATTCAAAACATTTACCTTTTAATTTTGTTTTCTAACATTCTTAATTCTTCCTCATTATTGTTAGAAAAGATTGTCATATTTAAGTTCATGATGTTTTCATCATTCAATAATTCATATAATTTTCGAAAAATTTCAGAAGTCTTGTGATAGCCTATTTACTTGAAGAGCTTACTATTGTATGAATTTTTTGTGAACTACTGTGATTCTAATAGCCATTTCTCTCTGAGTCATCGGATGGTTATATGTTTGTTTAACTTTATAAGAAACAGCTGAACAGCTCTCCAAATCAGGACCATATTTTCCTTCCATCAGCAAAATCTGAAAGTGCTAGGAATCCCACACCCTATTTGTAGGACAGATGATAGAACTGCCTGGGCGACATGCTTCAGGGGGGATTTTTTCTGCAAGGTGCCAATGTGTTAACCCATGAGACGTGTGTGTGTGTGCGTGTGTGTCTGTGTGTGCACACACGCCCAGTCACTCAGTTTTGTCTGACTGTTTGCAACTCCCTGGATGGTAGTCTGCCAGGCTCCTCCATCCATCAGATTCTGCAGGCAAGAATACTGGAGTTGGTTGCCATTTCCTTCTCCAGGAGATCTTCCTGACCCAGGGATTGAACCCATGTCTTCTGCATCTCCGGCATTGGCAGGCAGATTCTTTACCACTATACCACCTGGAAAGCCCCCTTCTAAGCGGTCCAAAATTCTTCTTTTGGAAAATCACTCTCCATTCCACTCTTTTAAATAATATAGTTAGGTAAACTAAGAATGAACTTGTGTCTAATCTTGTATGAGTTGCTAAGGAGGGGCAAAGAGTTGCACGTTCTCTGTGGCCCAGCTAGCTGTGTCTGATGGCTCCTCCCAGGGCAGGAGCAGGGAATCAGACTCACGTTTGGTTTGTTGTGGTTTTCTCCCTCTGCCATTGCCATGCGCAGCAATGAGGTTGAAAGAAGAAGTAATACTGCTTAGAACTACAATTGATGCCAAGCTTCAGTCATCACTGCACTAATGTTTAGGGCTGAAAGCACTCTGGGAATTTGATCTAAATCACCTGCTTTTACAGATGAAGAAAATAAAACCCACGGCAGAAAGTAACTTGTCAAGGTCATTCACCTCATTGTTTACCCCAGCCAAGGCTAAAACTCAAATCCTGACTCATCTGTTTGGTGCTCGTTTTGATTCTACTTAAGAATATCCATTATCAGTTCTCTGAATAAGCCTGGAATTTTCTTCATAGTTCTTTGTGAAAACCGTGCTTTTGTTCAGAAGTACAGGTAGTGAAAGATAGAAATTGTTCAAATAGAGTTTTTAAAATTGTTGCAAAATAAGAAGACACTTGTAAAATAGTTTCATGAAGTAACTGGGTGAAAAGTTTTGAATCCCCCCCACTTCAATCTATATGATGTTTTTATGCAGTTGCCATGGGCGTGCGTACGTTAGCTGCCAAAACCCTGAAACAGATCTTGGATGTTAAGCAGGTAAGATTAAGTCATAGCATTTGGTTCTTGTTGAACAAAATATGACATCCATTTGAAGCACCATGTATGTGCTGGAGAACTGTTACTTCTGTTCCTTCCATGCATCTGGGAAATTTAGACACCTTTACTGGCTTATTCAGATGCAACAGTAGTTTTCCAAAGTCCACATTTGTGGGAGCCCGAAATGTGGTTCTTCCAAGAAGACTTAAATAGCAGTCCTTCAGGCTAGAACTTTTCAAGCACTGTTTACTTTCATATCAAGAAAGCCATCTGTGGTCTCTGAATAAACAAACGCCATTTAATTTTATCACACTGTTGAGTGTGTGGTTCAATGTACTATAACCACAGAATTAGGAAGTGAATGATAAGTGATTTTTTTCAAGAGCTCATGGGCTTTGAAATAAAACCATTAAAACTCTAATGCTGCCAATAGTTTTCACATCTTACTTAGAATAGTTCTATAAATTAAACCATGTGCCAGTATCCTCTGTAGAATGGAGTCTTGTATAATCTTCCTTCTATGAACTATCCATTCAACTTCAACTCCATCCAGCTATCTGGATCTTTTGGCTTTTTCAGAACACTTAGTGGGGGAGACCAGCTTTCCCTGTGGAAATCTCCTGTATTTCCATGTGGGCAGAGTGCCTTTGCTCCCAAGGGATGATGCCTGCATTGTGAGCACATTCCTCTTCAAGGGAAAATAACAGACATTTCTCCCATGCTTAATGAACCGATAAATTAAATGGAACTTGACCTAGCATGTGTAAATATGAACAAGCACATTAACCAGTAAACCTATTGAGACGACTATAAATCTGGGTCATGTTTTCTCCAGGTCAGTCTAGATCGGGGGTCGGGAAACCTTTTCTGGAAAGGACCAGATAATAAATATTTCTGGCTTGGCTGGCCATATGGTCTCTGTCACAAATACTCATCTCTGCTGTGCAAAAGCCTCCATAGACAATATGTAAACAAATGGATATGGCTGTGTTCCAAGGAACCTTTATGTACAGAAACAGGTGGCACACCCGCGGGCTGTAGCTCACTAGCCCCTGACCCAGCTGCCAGGATCGTGCTGTAGATGGATGCAAATTGTAAATGAAGGACACAGGCCTCAGGAGTCCTTTTGGCTTTTATTCTGGCATTTTTCTGCCTTTGTTCATGGAGGCAAGGTATTTCTATTTCATATTCTTTCACGAGGATAATGTGAAATTCCCTTCCATGTTTGTTCAGGAAAGCAGGGGCCTGAAGGAATCCGCGTCTGTCTGTGCTGTGTTCTTTAGAGCTTAGCACGCTGCTCAGGATTAATAAATGTTAAATAATAATCATTTTTCAAATCACCCCTACCCTTTATGGAGTCTCCTTTGGCACCCTCAGAGGTGGTAAACAATGTAGCTTTTACAACATTCTGTTACATATTGTCAGCAGCACCTCGCTGAGAAATCACACACGAGAGAGAGTTAACTGCAAAGCTGTAAGTATTCCTGACAGGTTGTTTCCGCACAGGTTTGGCTTCTCTTATATAAAGATTAAAAAGTCCTTTACACAGCTGGTAAAAAGAGCAGCGCACGTGGAAGCACCGAGCATGCACACCTCTCCGAAGACACTTCCCTGAAAGCCAGAACCTCAGTGAGCGAGGTCGAGGATCTGACCTGAGCTACGCCTGCCGGTGCGGATCGAGAATCTAATGGCACTCGGGGAGGGACGGCAAACCCCCAGAAGCGGAGAACGTCTTCCAATACACGGAAACCTTTATTCCATGATTAATTCAAGAATTTCACTTTTGTAACCTCACCTAGACACATCCCCTCTGCAGCAGGAGACGACAACCCACTCCAGTACTCTTGCCTGGAGAATTCTACGGACAGAGGAGCCCGGCGCGCCTGCAGTCCACGGGGCCGCAAAGAGCTGGGCGTGACAGCGCACGCACACACAAACACGCCACTAGAAAGGCCCCGGTTAGCAGCCTCGCGTTTCTGCATTTGCTCTGAAGATGAGCTTTTTTCTCTTTTAAAATTTTTATTGAGTTACAGTCATTTACAGTGTTGTATCGGTTTCAGGTGTGAAGCAGAATGATTCTGTCGTCCACACACACGCATTCACCCTTTTACGGATTGCTTCCCCACACAGGTCATTACAGATGCAGAGTGAAGCGCGCGGTGCCCTCTTTGATCGCCGGTTTCGTACATAGCAGCCTGATGCGTCCATCCCGGCCTCGTGACTCATCCCTCCCGCCTTGTTCCTCCTTTGGTATCCCTAAGTTTGATTTCAGGTTTGTGAGTCTGTTTGGTACCTAAGTTTCTTTGTATCATTCTTTCAGACTCCAGGTGCGGGTGATGGCGCTGATGCGTGTCTCTGTCTGACTTGCCTCACTTTCTACGCTCTCTGTTCTTCACGAACGGGATTTTTTCTCCTCCACTGTTGCGAGTGCAGTGGTTCATACTGTCGTTCTGATGTGCTCTCAGACTCTTTGCTTCAGCTGGACTTGTGCCCGAAGCAGCGGGGGACACTGCCTCGTAAAGCCGCAGCATCTTGTAAGTCCTGGCGGGAAAGTTTATTACTTCATCCCTAAACAGCACGGGGAGCTGCTGGGGCGCTCCGGGGAGGAGGGCCGCGGGGACGCGCCGTGGCCGTGGGCGGAGTCAGCCCCAGGCTGAGCTGCCTCTGCGGCTTCTTGCCGTGGGTGGGGACGAGCGGGATGGGCAGCGAGGGTCTTGGTGCTGTGAGTCAGGATAGGGGTACAATTTGGGAGACATACCCAGCCAGCAGGCAGGACTGGGGCCCGTCAGGAAGACTCTGCGAGTTGAATTCAGATAAGTGATTTTGACAGTCTTAATACAAAATAGCATGGCTGGATTTCCCAGGCAAGAATACAGGAGTGGGTTGCCATTCCCTTCTCCAGGGGACCTTCCAGACCCAGGGACGGAGCCTGGGTCTCTTGCCTTGCAGGCAGACTCGTTACTGGCTGAGCCACGGGGGAAGCATCTTTAGCGTGAAAGCGCCCTGTGCTCAGAAGGTGGGTTATCGCTGGACCCTGGCCACAGGTCCCTGTGCTGCACAGTGAGCCCTGGTTTTCCTTATGTCAGTCCTGAACTCCTTATTTATCCCTCCCACCCTGCCATCTTCCCCTTTGGCAACAAGTTTATTTTCTGTGTCTATAAATATATTAGAAGATAACTAAAAGATATGTAAAGGTTTTTTATATTTCTAATTGAAGAACCTCTGGTCCTGAAGTAGACCACCGAGGCCTAATGCAGGCTCACACTGGGCTTGTTTCAGCCAGGCCTGCTCGCTGGGTTCCATCCGCGCTTCAGATTCACTGAACTGAACCTGCCCTGTGCACTTCCTGAAACTGTCAGCAGACTGTCAGTAACGCTCTGAAGATCCCCTGATGCTGTCGTGTTTCATTGTGGTCCTGTATCAGCAGTGGCCTGTGCTTATCAACACGCTCTCCTGTGTTTGCCCGTAAGGATAAAGATGTTTAAGCACCAAATAACATGTTCCAAGTATTTTATTAAAAAAAGGAAGACATAACATCTATTTATTAAAAAAAGTTTACATCTGTTTTAAATGTTTCTCCAAAGAAAACATACAGGCAAGAGTATTGGAGTGGGTTGCCATTGCCTTCTCCACAGATGGCTAACAAACACACAAAAAGATGCTCAATGTGGCTCGTTATTAGAGAAATGCGGATCAAAACCACAATGAGGTATTGCCTCACATGGATCGGAATGGCCATCATCAAGAAATCTACGAACAATCAGTGCTGGAGAGGATGTGAAGAAAAGGAAGCCTCTTCCCTGTTGGTGGGAATGTAAATCGTACAGCCACTGTGAAAGACAATATGGAGGTTCCTTAAAAACTAGGAGTGAAACCACCGTATGACCCAGCAGTTCCACTATGGGGCGTATACCCTGAGAAGACCGTAATTCCAAGAGGCACGTGCACCCCAGTGTTCACTGTAGCACTGTTTACGACAGCCAGGACACGGAAGCGACCTGGGTGCTCACTGACATATTAATGGATAAGGAAGCTGCTGTACATGTGGACTCAGCCATAAAAAGGAATGAACTTGAGTCAGTACTAATGAGGTGGAGGAACCTAGAGCCGATCATACAGAGTGAAGCATGTCAGAAAGAGAAAATCAAATATTGTACATTAATGCATATATGTGGAGTCTAGAAACACCACACTGATGAACCTATCTGCAGGGCAGCAGTGGAGACGCAGACATAGAGAACAGACTCTCGGACCCGGGGAGCAGGAGATGGAGAGGGTGGGGCCAATGAAGAGAGCACTGTGGAAACATGCACTGCCCTCTGTGGAACAGACAGCCAGTGGGGATTTGCTGTATGACCCAGGGAACCCAAACCCGGGCTCTGGGACAACCTAGAGGGGTGGGATGGGAGGGAGGCTCACGAGGGCGGGGACATATGTATACCTGTGGCTGAGTCAATGGTATGTTAGAAACCTATACAATATTGTAAAGCAATTATCACTCAAAAAAATTTAAAAAACTTATGTCTGTTTTGCCACTGGCAACAGCCATGATGAAGAGTCTTTTACATTTGCTTCAAGTTCTTTTGTGAATGAGAAAGCAAGTGCAGCTGATCACGTGGAGGTTTTCTGTTCCTCATCTCCCCCTCCTGTCCCACGATAGTTACGTTAGTCGTGTATCAGTCAGGGGCCCTACTTGGGGCAAATGAGGCGCAGAGTCTTCAGTGAAGACGTGCGTAGACAGGTGTGGGCAGAATGTGGAAAATCACAGGGAGGTCAGGGTGCTGATGCCCTTGGCCCGTGGGGAGAGAGTGAGCAGGTCCCAGACTCCAGAGGAGAAAAAGGTACAGGTCAGAGGCCTCAAAAGGAGCTGTGCCCTTTGGTTGAGGGTCGTGCCTGCCTGAGGCGGTGCTCAGGACAAAGGAGTGGATGGACACCCCAGCGTCCCCTTTCTCCTGCCCTCTGACTGCTTGTCAGACTCCCTGTGTCTACATCCAGCCGGAACCAGAGGCACCTGTGGTCCATACAGACCAAACTCCCAAGGCGAGGAGGATGTTGGGAAACGGATTGGAGAGGCCAACTGCAGCAAAGACACAGCAGTGCGGACGCTGAACTATTGCTGACACTTGGCACAAGTACAATAAACAGCGTAACGGGGCCCTTCTTCTCCGTAAAAGGCCAGACAGGAAACATGTTTGATTTTGAAGGCCACATGTGGTCATTGTCAGACATTCTTCTTATATTTTTTTGTCTGTCGTTGTTCACTTGCTAAGTCATGTCCAGCTCTTTGCAACGCTATGGACTACAGCACAAGCAACCCCGTCTTCCACTGTCTCTCGGAGTTCATGTTCATCGAGTCGGTGATGCTACCTAACCGTCTCATCCTCTGTCGTCCCTTGGAGTCCTTGCAGTCCAGGGGACTCTTGAGAGTCTTCTCTGGCACCACAATCTGAAAGCATCAGTTCCCTGGTGCTCAGTCTTCTTCAGAGTCCATCTCTCACACCTGTACATGATTATATGGGCCTTTGTTGGCAAAGCGATGTCTCTGCTTTTTAATATGCTGTCTGGGTTTGTCATAGCTTTCCTTCCGAGAAGCAAGCGTCTTTTAATCCTATGGCCGCACTCACTGTCTACGGTGATTTTGGGGCCCAAGAAAATAAAATCTGTCACTGTTTTCACTTTTCCCCTTCTATTTACCATGAAGACATGGGACCAGATGTCATGATCTTAGTTTTCTGAATGTTGAGATTCAAGTCAGCTTTTTCACTCTCCTCTTTCACTTTCATCAGGAGTTCTTAGTTCCTCTTCACTTTCTGCCATAAGGGTGGTATTATCTGCATATCTGAGGTTGTTGATATTTCTCCCGGCAATCTAGATTCCAACTTGTGCTTAATTCAGCCCAGCATTTCCCATGATGTACTCTGAATACAAGTTAAATATGCAGAGTGACAGTATACAGCCTTGACGTACTCCTTTCCCAATGTTGAACCAGTCCATTGTTCCAAGTCCAGTTCTAACTGTTGCTTCTTGACCCGCATACAAGTTTTTCAGGAGACAGATAAGGTGGTCTGGTATTCCCATCTCTCTAAGAATTTTCCATGGTTTGTTGTGATGCACACAGTCAAAGGCTTTGGTATAGTCAATGAAGCAGAAATAGATGTTTTTCTGGAGTTTCCTTGCTTTCTCTACAATCCAACTAATGTTAGCTGTATGATCTGTGGTTCCTCTTCCTTTTCTAAATCCGGCTTGAACATCTGGAATTTCTTGGTTCATGTACTGCTGAAGCCTGGCTTGAAGGATTTTGAGCACTACCTTGCTAGCCTGTGAAATGAGCACAATTGTACCATAGTTTGAGCACCCTTTGGCATTGCCTTTCTTTGGGATTGGAATGAAAACTGACCTTTTCCAGTCCTGGGGCCACTGCTAAGGTTTCCAGATTTGCTGACATATTGAGTGCAGCACTTTAATAGCATCATCTTTTAGGATTTGAAATGGCTCAGCTAGAATTCCACCACTTTCATAGCTTTGTTCATAGTAGCGCTTCCTAGGGCCCACTTGACTTCATACCCCAGGATGTCTGACTGTAGGTGAGTGACCACATCATCGAGGTTATCCAGGGCATTAAGGCCTGTTTTGTTAGTTCTTTTATGTATTCTTGCCCCCTCTTCTTAATCTCTTCTGCTTCTGTTAGGTCCTTACCATTTCTGTCCTTTATTGTGCCCATCCTTGCATGAAATGTTACTTTTTACAAAGCTTAAAAAATGTAAAAGCCATCCTTAGCATGTAGCATGGCCTTGACTGAGTCCGGGGTCTGTGGTCTGCTGACCCCTGGCATGTACGACTCATTTTGTGTGTTAAAAGTGTTTGCATGATTTATATGACACCCTAGTTCTTTTCTAATGCTCTGCAACAAATGTCACAGACTTAATGGTTTACAAGAATACCCAGTTTATTAGTCACATGGTTCTGCAGGTCAAGTTCCAGACAGGCGCACAAATGAACACTTAGGGAGAAACAGTTGATATCTTCATTACTGGCTTTCATGCTGGAAATCTACTACAGAGATTTTTGTCCATGGGACTTGCCAATGGGCAGCAGTTCAGTGAACCAGACACAAGGCTGAATTTAGCCACTGTCAGGAGTGAATTTCAGACAGAGGAAACAAACTTCTGGTTATTAAAGGGGAAGGAGTTGGGGGAGGGATGAATTAGGAGTTTGGGATGAACAGATACACTCTAGGACTTCTCTGGTGGCTCAGACAGTAAAGCGTCTGCCTACAGTGTGGGTGACCTGGGTTCGATCCCTGGGTCAGGAAGATCCTCTGGAGAAGGCGATGGCACCCCACTCCAGGACTCGTGCCTGGAAAATCCCATGGACGGAGGAGCGTGGTAGGCTGCAGTCTATGGGGTTGCAAAGCATTGGACACGACTGAGCGACTTCACTTTTTCACTTTCTACTAAATGTAAAATAGATAACCAACAAGGACCTACTTTATAGCTCAGAGAACTATACTCAATATCTTGTAATAATCTACAAAGGAAAAGACTCTGAATAATGAATATACATATGTATATATATGTGTGTGAGTGTGTGTGTGTGTGTGTGCACACACTCAGTTGTGTCGCTGGGTCGAAGCCACGTCTTTCATCTCCTGCATTGGCAGGCACGTTCTTTATATATAATTATGTAATTTTATTATAAATGTATATATATATTACATATACATATTATAAATATACCAACCTCTGATATCTGTACACTTGAAACTAACACAATGTTGTAAACCAAATATACTTCAAAAAGAAAGAATAATATGAAGCTGAAAACGTATAAAAATAGATAATGTACTTAAGCCAAACAAAGGACGAGTGCATGACGCCGCTGAGAGAAAGCACATGCTCTATTCACACAGGCATCGCCAACGGCCTTGGAACCAGCGTGACGGGATCCTTGTGCAGGGAGACTTACCACCAGTGATAGAAAGATGTTTGGTCATCCTTTGAAAATGCCTGAAACAGAGGAGAATAGAAACACGGGAACTGGGATGCTTTCTCTTGGGCTAGGCTGACAGGGTACCTAGAAAGCAGTAAGGAAACAATGAATGAAACTGGATTAAGCAGAGGAGGTGTGTTTATCTCACATGGTAGGGAGTTCCAGCAGAGTTCTGGAGCAAGGGTGAGCGATCTGCCTGCCAACGCGAGGAGACCTAGGAGACGTGGGCTCCGTCCCTGGGCCGGGAAGATCCCCGGGAGAAGAAAGGCTACTCCTGCCTGGAGAGTCCCGTGGACAGAGCAGCCTGGCGGGCTGCCGTCCGTGGGGCCGCTGAAGGCTCGGACGCGATGAGCACCGCACAGCAGCAGCGGGAAGTTCCAGAAGGTTAAGAGGAGTCGGCAGCTGGATTGTGTGGTCAGGGACCCAGGGACTTTCTGCCTCTTCATTCCGCCCTCCTCAGTGCTGGTTTTTCCTCAGGTTTCAGCAAAATGACTGGAGTAGTTCCAGACTTCATGTTCAGACAGAGAAATTTCAGGCCTAAGGGGCTGCCTCTCTATCAGAAGAAGCTTCCCCCAGAACACTCGTCCCTCAGTAGGAAACTTTCCACGTCTCGCTGGCCAGAGTTGAGCTGTGTGCCAGTTTCAGAACCAGAGACTGCCAAGGGCAGTGACAGCACCATCAGACCACAAAGCTTATTTCTAGAACAGGAGTCAGTTTCCCCGAGACGCTCAGCTGCTTGCAGCAGTGACGGGCATCTGCACAGAGCCAGAGCCTCGTTAGGGAAAAGCAGGGAGCGGACCGGGCAAAGGCTGGAGGCCGAGAACGGGCCCCCCTGCGTCCAGACTTTGCTAATGTATGTCCACTGCTTTCTTCATGTGTGTTAAACGCGCCGTGGCCCACACTGCGCGCAAGTTCTCTGCAGTTATGTACAAGTCGAGGTGCAGTCATCAGGTGACATAACTTTATGCTTTAGAGGCACTTAAGCGGCTTTCATTCCAGTTTTGCAGCTTTCTTGTCATATTTTAGAGTCGATGCATCTCTCACCAGAGGTCCTCCCAGAGCTGGCAGACGATGGGCCCTGTCGCTGCGGGGCCACTTTCTGGCTGGAAGTAGGGCAATGGAGACAGGACTTGAGTCATCCAGAGGTGGTGAAATTCATGCTCATCTATCCATTTTGAGTACAAAGAGGACTGTTTTCTTGTCCAGGGAACCAACTCTTTTATTTCACAATTCACGATAAAGCTCAAAATATAAAATTCTGAAGGCAACACTTCAAGTTTTACGAAAACCACATTGACAGCTTTTAAAAGTGGGAGGATAAGAACAAGAACCATGGACACCACGGAAGCATTAACAGGCGAGGAGAGCCTGGAGAACCACCACCGAGCTGGTTGTTCCTGGTGCCTTTGTGCTGAGCCGCCGCATTCATGTCGGAGTCTGCGACCCTCTGGACTGTAGCCTTCCAGGCCCCTCTGTCCATGGGATGCTCCAGGCAGGGACCCTGGAGTGGTTGCCATGCCCTCCTCCAGGGGATCTTCCCGACCCAAGGACTGAACCTGCATCTCTTAGGTCTCCTGCATTGACACGTGGGTTCTTTACCACTAGCGACGCCTGGGTGGGTAGGTTCTCAGTGGTAGATCTTATACCAAGTCCACTGCACTCATTAATTCCGTACTTATTTAGTGAGCAATGCTATGTGGCAACACACCTGGAAGACACGGTGAGGGATTTTAAAAAGCATGTAACCAAGATTATTTTTTCTAAGGAGGCCGCCATCTTGAAAAGGAGGATGGATGTGATCTGGACTATTTAATGTCCACATTCAATTGAAACTTTCTGATATAGGCTTGTGTGTACCAAACAGTTTTTGTTTGCTGCTCTTAGAACCCCCTGCTTTGCACAGTAGCTAACCTTTTTTGCTTGAATATTTTTACTGGAGTGTCGTTGATTCACAGTGTGTGATTCCTGCTGTGCAGCACAGTGGCTCATATACGCATTCTTCTTTAATATTCTTTTCCATTACGGTTTATCACACGGATATAGTTCCCTCTGCCCTATGATAGGACGTTGTTGTTTCCCACCCTGTATATAAAGGCTTACGTCTGCCAACCACAGCCTTCCCCACCGCGCCCCCGTTCCTCTCCCCTTGGCGCCCCGCAGCCTGTTCTCTGTCTGTGAGTCTGTTTCTGCTTTGTGGATATGTTCGTCTGTGTCATATTTTAGATCCTGCATATAAGCGGTATCATATGACATTTGTGTTTCTCTTTCTAACTTACTTCACACAGTATGACAGTCTCTAGGTCCGCTCGTTGCTGGAAATGGCATTATTTAACTGAGTAACAGTCCACTGTGCATATGTAACGCATCTTCTTTCTCCATCCTTTCACAGACAGACACTTGGGTTGTTTCCATGTCCCGGCTATCGCACAGTAGTTGCCTTTCAGCTGCACCTGCATCTCCCTTATTGACAGGTGAGCTCTTTGAGGGTAAGGATTATGGCTTCCATACCCTTTAGTGCCTAGAATAGTACCCTGCACGGAGAATGTCATAAAGCCTATGTTAAGTGCATAGAAAATAACATGGCACCTGGCTACAAACCTGACCAACGAACCAGCCAGGCAAACCCAAGCTAAATAGCCCCAGAGAGCTGAATATGCCTCATTGTTCCCTTGGGGCAGACTTGTTAGGCAGCTGAACTGACATGAAAGAGCGCTGGCTTTTTAAAACATATATACACATCTAAGTCATATATGTCGTATCTAACTGTTCTCGTTTAGACGTGTTGGCTTTTCTCTCCCAGAGCAGAGCTTCGGAGATCCGTAGGGAAACCTGTCTCGTGTAAAGGACTCCTCGTCACCAGAGAGTTTAAGTGGATCACCCCTTTCTACCCCAAGCCGGGCGTGCTGGGTGCTTCCTCCTGGTTCTCTTCCCTGGGCTTCGTGTGTAAAAGCTGTTACAGCAGTTTGCTCCCCGCTGAGCTAGAATCAATTTAAAGCAGATTTTACATATTTATTTAAAAGTGGGCTGTAATGCACTTTGGAGTCCGTGTTGATTCCACTTGTCTTTGTGATGACACCCCTGACTGCTGCCTTTGTGACGTTGCAACTGCACATGGTGAAGAAATGGGTCCTCGGATGCTGTCACCGCCTTCTTTTTTTATGTTGCGATTGCTTGATAATAATTCGATTGTATCTCTGCCTGATGTTTTAATGCTCCTGTCTTCCAGATTGCTCTTACTGAAGAGGTGTTCGCCCCAGTGGGTTGCTACACTCTAATGAAAATACACAAAGCAGGAAAGAGTATGGCTGCACACACTTCTTTGTGTGACACTTGTCTGGGCTGACTTTTGCAGACACCCTATGGAAGTTCCAGTTATCTATTGCTATGTAACAAACCACCCCAAATTTCAGTAGCATAAAGCGACAGCCATTTTACCATGCTTATGGATTTTCATGGGCGTTTCAGGGATTTACAAAGGGTAGAGCAAGGATTTGTCTCTGCTCCATGAAGCTTGGTGCCCCTGTTAGGAAGACTCAGGCAGCTGGGGGTGACATTAATAGCTAGGCCCTGAAATTATCCGGAGTTTCTTCCATCACAGGTGCGGCTCACAGGCTACGATGGCCTGAAAGCCGAGCTTTCCTCCGTCTTTCCTGATGTGTGTGCCGTGTGGCCTCTGCGTGTGGCTGCGGCTTCCGCACAGTGTGCTGGCCTGGAGCACATGCTCTTCTTACACTTTGGGGCTCCACGAGTAAGCGTTCCAGTGAGCAAACTGGACGCTGCATGACTTTCTCTGACTTAGCTTCAAAAGTCACAGAGTATCATGTTTGCTATATTGTTTTGGTTACAAGTGAGCCTCTCAAGCTAGCCCAGATTCAATGGGAGCGAAGTTCAACTCTCATCTCTAGATAGGAGGAGCATCAAAAAATTTGTTGTCATCTTTAAAATCTTTACAATGAATGCTTTATCTTATTGTTGAATCTGGTTTCCATAATTCTGAATTTAAGAAAAATATTTATTGGTTAACAAGCAAGTTCTTTAGCAACTATTAAAACATAGCAAGGCATGACAAGGAGCAAGGTAACTGGAAAAAAAAACACCCTTTTTTTTTCTTACAAAAAAGCTTGCAATTTAATCAGAAAGATGGTATACAAATATATAAAAACCTGAATAACAAATTTACAAAGGAAAGTTGCCAAGGTCCAGCCTCAGCAGAGTCCAGGGATATCCTCAGGATGGACGACGTCAGCGAATGAAGAAAGATAGAGAAAGAGATAAGGAAAGAATGACACAGGGTGACCAAGCTTCAGTGAGTGAGGCCTGTTTATTTTCCTCAGGGCTTTTATACCCTGAGTTATACATACAGCAAGGTGAAAAATGCAGAGTCAACTCAACATTCCATCAGTAATAACTGTTATCGATATCAGGTTCCTTCCTGCAAGTCTTATTTTTTGTACATTATCTTCTGGCCTGGAGGCCTGTTGATATTTTATGACCTCTTTTTGATAAAGGTTGGTCAGCCAGAACAATAATTTTTCCTTAAAGTGTTTCTTCTTAAATTCCTAGCCTGCGTCACCCTTAAAGTACAGAGTTACATTTTTATGGAGCAAAGATTCAGTGGGTTACAGCAAAGAAAGAACTTATTAACTCCAAGTCTAATGTTGCTAATGCTAAGGCTATTACTTGTTTCTTCTACATCCTGACTATATGCACTCCCAGGAACACAATGAATAAGCGATGTGAGAACTTGGCAGCAAGCATAGGCTCAACAATGTTGCAAGAGTCTGGATAAACCTGCCAAGTAAGCTAGAGTGCTAACAGGGGGTTTGAAACACTCCTTTCATGCCCAGGAGATTTATCAACTAGAGCCCTAAGTTAACTCTTTCCAGAGAAAGATGGTCAGGGACAGCCCCCTGTTAATGTCAGAGGAATTGATGAAAGGCATAAAATAGTAAGACACACAGATTCTGGTTTGGGGGTAGATGCTCGAGCAAGTCCAGGGGGTCCCTTGAGTCCTGATCTCGCTTTTGCCCGTCAGGCGTCTTCCTCATGACCTTTGCCATGGGCGGGATTCTCCATGCTGGCTCCGGGCAGAAAGTATCAAGGAGTACAAATCAATATGCTCTAGATCTCTGCAGTAATAGTTGTGGAAGTTTTATAAGAAGCAAATATTTTAGATCTCACTTGAGTGATGTATCTAAGATAGCTACTTTTCCCTAGTGGCTCAGTTGGTAAAGAATCTGCCCACATTGTGTGAGACCTGGGTTCTATCCCTGGGTTGGGAAGAGCCCCTGGAGGAGGGCATGGCAACCCATTCCAGTATTCTTGCCTGGAGAATCCCATGGACAGAGGAGTCTGGCGGGCTACAGTCTATGGGGTCGCAGAGTCGAACACGACCGAGTGACTAAGCACGCAAGCACAGTAACGAATATCACTGAAGAAACCTTTACAAGACTCACTCGAGACTCAACAAAGTCTATGAAAGGAGTCAGAAGAATATAGAACATTTGAGTTGGAAGGAACTTGAGATTATTTATTCTAACTGTTTTAATATGTAGCTGAAGAAATGAAAGCCACAAATTTATTATCACAGGTAGTCCTGGAAGTGGGAAAGAATACCTTCTTACTTGGCTGGGAATAAGCATGGGAAACATAACTTCTATGGGTTTCTTACCTCATTGTACTGTCTAGGACATCATTGGTAAGAACAGAAGCATGGGAAACATAACTTCTATACTTTTCAGTTAAATCTTAAATTAGGTCAGTCTGATTTTATCAGTCAGCTTTGGTTGTTATACTACAGCAACAAATCGTCCCCAGATTTCAGCGACCTTCCTTCTTGCTTATGCTGCGGGTCCAGGCTGGGTCAGACTTGGCGCCCCTTGGTGAAGATCGCTCCAGGGCCGGGTCCACAGAGAAGCCTCTATTTGAGACATTGCTGGTTGACAGAGGGGTAAAGAGATCAGGGTGAAAAAAATACTGGCTCTTAAAGTTTCTCCTTGGAAGTCTCAGGCTTAATCTAACATCAGAGGAACAGAAGGTGTGACTTCTCTCCAGGGAAGGGCTTGCCTGCAGAGAGGGGCAGTAAGTATCTTGAAGAAGAAGGCAGTTCATCACAATGATTTGGGCACAAGTGTTTAGTGAACAGTAGCTCTCCAGTGAGTGTGAGTGCCTCTTGATCGCCCCAAAGCCCATCACTCAGTCAAGGGTGGGAATGAGGCTGCGACCCAGATTGCTCAAAACCCAGCTCAGCGTGCTCTGCTCTGAAACAAGTCACTGACGGCTTTCCTTTTCATCTTTCTGCTCGACGTGTGTTTCAGGACTGCCAGTCAGCACAGCCGCTGTGCCACACGTACGGACTCTCTCCTAAGGGTGAGGGTGAGGCTGGCCCTGCTCCTTCCCTTCCCTTCCCTTTCCTCTCCTCCTCCTCCGCCTTTAACCCCTCTTCCTCCTCCTTCTGTTTTTCAGCAGCATTTGTTATAAGCAGTCTTTGCAGCGTTCATTTTGATTCACTATTTTATACTACACATCAGAAAGTCATGTGTCTTTAACTTTTTAAAAAATTTTTAGTTTTATTTCATTTTACTTTTTTGCCCACCTCCTGTGGCAAGTGGGATCTTAGTTCTCCAACCAAGAATCGAACCTCTGTCCCCTGCAGTGGGAGCACAGAGTCGTAACCACTGGACCCCCAGGGAAATCCCTAATTTTTTATTTTCTGTTAGACTATAGTTGATTTACAATGCTGTGTTAGTTTCGGGTGTACAGCAGAGTGGTTCAGTTATATACATGCATCTATTCTTTTACAAGCTCTTTTTCCGTTTATGTTATTACAGGATGTTGAGCTGAGTTCCATCTGCTGGACCGTCGGTCCTTGCTGGTTTTGTTTTAAATACAGCAGTGTGCACGTCAGTCCAAACTCCCAGTAAACCAGCCATTATAATCTTACGTGTTTTATTTGTGAAGAGGGGACTTCCACTGTAAACCTTTTTTTACTGACAGAATTTGTCCTTGAAAATATGTAAATTGCATTACTAGCTACATGTCTCCCATAATTTCCTTGTTCATCTCTAAATTATGTTTAGAGGAGGCATGATAGATGATGTATGATTTTCAATGTTTTATGGAAGAGTTTGATGCAGAGATTTTGTAAACTGTTGTGCTCACATTCTTCTTTGTCAGCTAATCTAGGCATCCAAGCTTGAGGGGGAGCGGTGTGGCCAAGAGGACAGAGTCTGAAGGCCTTGCCTCTCACAGGCACCAAAATGACAACCATTTACAGAGAAACTATTGGTGGGAAAAACTGGAAGTCTTGCCAGAAAGATCTTCCACACCTAGAGCTACGAGGAAGGAGTCACACCAGACAGGTGAGGGGCGTGGAGCTGTGGGGCAGCCAAGACTCACGCCTCTGGGTAGGGACACACAAAGGGGAGGACCCTGACAGCTGCGGAGCATCTCCCCTAAGAGTGAGAGGTCCGAGCCCCACACAGGGCTTTGTAGCCTGGGGGGTCCTGCACTGGGAAGACAAGCCCCCAGAACCTTTGGCTCTGATGGCCAGTGAAGCTTGCACACAGGAGCGCTGGAGGGCTGTAGGAAACAGATGCTCCATTTGCTAAAGGTCTTCTGTAAAATAAAATCTCACAAACTCTGAGTCCCAGGGCAAGGCCTGAATTGAAAGAATCCGTGGGTCAGACTTGCCTGCTGATCTTGGAGAGCTTACCAGGGAGGCAGGAGGTGACTGGGTCTCCCCTTGGGGACGTAGATGCTCATGGCAGCCAATCCTGGGAGCCTGTCTAACCGCAAGGACACTGGTGTAGCAAGTGTCGTTTTGGAGTTCCCCTCCTAGCCTGTTACCACGAGGGCTTTCCCACCAGAGGCCCAGGACCCAGCCCCAATCCACCAGCAAGCCAGCCCCAGCCCTGGGCCCCCTGTCTCCTGCAGCCAGCTCCCTGGGACCCTGCCCCACCTACAAATGGCCAGGTGTCTTCTGCAAGAGGAAGGCATAGCAGCAGACTGGCCACAGTAGATGGCCACCACGACAGACAGGCCCACAGCCACCCGGTGGGGCAGCCCCGAGCTCAGACTTCTGGTGACGAGAGGAGCGTGCTTTTGGGTCCCTTAGGATGTTTCCTAAAGAAGACCACTTCCGCAAGAGCAGGAAATGTAACTGAACCATCTGATAGAGACAAAACCAGAACTAGGAAAATTGGGTGACTGAGGAATATTTTCCCAGTGAAGGAACAAGTTGAAACCCCTGGAGAAGAATTAAATGAAGTGGAGATAAGCAATCTACCCAAAAAAAGAGTTCAAGGTAAGGATCATAAAGATGCTCTGAGTCTCGGAGAAAAAGGGACCATACTGCCTAAAGTCATCTACAGATTCAATGCAATCCCTATCAAAATACCAACGGTACTTTTACAGAACAAGAAAAAAAAATTTTAATTTGTATGGAAACACAAAGACCTCAAATAGCCAGAACAGTTTTGAGAGGGAAGAACAAAGCTGGAGGTATCATGTCCCTCTGATTTCAAACTATACTGCAAAGCTATTATCATCAAAAGAGTTTGATGCTGGAACAAAAACAGACACACAGATCAATGGAGCAGAGAGCCCAGAAATAAGCCCTCAGTTATACAGTCGATTCATCTACGATAAAAGGGGCAAGAATATGTATCTGTCAGAATGGCTGTCATTAAAAAGACAGCAAATAAGTGTTGATGCAAATGTGGAGATAATGTTGGTGGAACTGTGAATTGGTGAAGCTACTGTGGAAAACTGTGGAGTTTCATCACAAAATTAAAAATAGAACCACATGTGACCCATCCATTTCACTTCTAGCTATTGTTGGAAGAAAACAAAAGCAGTATTTGAATGCTCGCATGTGCTCTGGTGTTCACTGCCTCATATGACAATAGTACGGAAGCTTTTCATCAAGTGGGAGATTGGATAAAGGAGGCGTGGTGCATACATGCACAATGGAGTGTTACTAAGCCACAGAAAAGCAGGAAGTCTTGCCATTTGAGACAACGTGGATGGACCTAGAGGGTGTTATGCTAAGTAAAATGAATCAAACAGAGAAAGCCAAATACTATATGATTTCACTTATATTTGGAATATAAGAAACCAGCAAATGAACAAACAATAAAGCAGAAGCAGACTAGTAGTTACGGAGAAGCAGCAGCTTGCTGTAGAAGGTGGTGCTCGAGGCATGAAGTGGAATAGGTGATGGGGGGTAACAGCAACACAGCAGTTAAGAAGTGGGTGAACCACAGGGCGAGACACACCTCGTGGGGAACGGAGTCAGTGATATCGTGGTGGCTTTCGGTGGTGACAGACGGTAACGAGACTTACCGCGGTGATCACTTGGGATGTTTAGAAACAGCAGATCACTGTTGTACACCTGGAACTAACAGGGTGAAGAGTTGATACTTTAGTTAAAAAAAAAGGTAATTGAGAAGAGAGAACCTTTCCAATTTACTTAATATTGCCTGGCTTTAATCTTAGGATAATAGTCAATTCCGCTAGCATATAATGCTAAATATCTTCTTTCTATGTTTGCTGGCCTAAAGAATAAGTGTTATCCTCTCCAAACAAACAAACAAACAAAAACTTAAAGAAAGTGCTTGCTGTCGGAGCTGATTTGCAGAATCAGACTGTTTGCCGGACTAGAAAAGCCGTGGTGTTTTGACCCTCAGAGCACTTTTGTTGGAAACCTTTCATGTGGTGTCACCAGCTGCTTCTGGATGCAACCTCCGTTCCCCAGTGAGCATTTGCAGCCTGCTCCCCCTTCCCCTGGAGAAGGCAGTGGGACCCCACTCCAGGACTCTTGCTGGAGGAGCCTGGTGGGCTGCAGTCCATGGAGTCCCTAGGAGTTGGACACGACTGAGTGACTTCACTTTCACTTTTCACTTTCATGCTTTGGAAAAGGAAATGGCAACCCACTCCAGTGTTCTTGCCTAGAGAATCCCAGGGATGGGGGAGCCTGGTGGGCTGCTGTCTATGGGGTTGCACAGAGTCGGACAAGACTGAAGTGACTTAGCAGCAGCAGCAGCCCCTCCCCCCTTGCTTTATGCAGCCTGGAGGGGCAGAACTCACCTGCTCTTTCTGAGGGCAGGTGAATTGAGTTCTGGCTTTTAGCTGTAGATGGTCACGTAAGTTGCAATATAGCTCTCACCCACTAGCCCTGTGGTGACCTACAAGTAGGAACTTTTATGTATTTTGCTAAGAAAACATAAATCCCCTGAACCTTTTAGCATGGCCAAAAGCAAAACTGAGAAAAACCTTTCAAACTGACATTAAAAAACCATTGCAAGACTCTTTTCACATCAGTCAATGAATTATAAAGGGAGGGGTATTAACCTTAACAAGAGTACATCGTGAGAAACACTGGGCTGGAGGAAGCACAAGCTGGAATCAAGATTGCCGGGAGAAATATCAATAACTTCAGATATGCAGATGACCCCACCCTTATGGCAGAAAGCGAAGAAGAACTAAAGACCCTCTTGATGAAAATGAAAGAGGAGAGTGAAGAAGTTGGCTTAAAGCTCAACATTCAGAAAACTAAGATCATCTGGTCCCATCACTTCATAGCAAATAAATGGGGAAACAGTGTCAGACTTTATTTTTTTGGGCTCCAAAATCACTGCAGATGGTGACTGCAGCCATGAAATTAAAAGATGCTTACTTCTTGGAAGGAAAGTTATGACCAACCTAGACAGCATATTCAAAAGCAGAGACATTAGTTTGCCAACAAAGGTCCGTCTAGTCAAGGCTATGGTTTTTCCAGTGGTCATGTATGGATGTGAGAGTTGGACTATAAAGAAAGCTGAGTGCTGAAGAATTGATGCTTTTGAACTGTGTTGTTGGAGAAGACTCTTGAGAGTCCCTTGGACTACAAGAAGATCCAACCAGTACATCTTAAAGGAGATCAGTCCTGAGTGTTCATTGGAAGGACTGATGTTGAAGCTGAAACTCCAATGCTTTGGCCACCTGATGCAAAGAGCTGACTCATTTGAAAAGACCCTGATGCTGGAAAAGACTGAGGGCAGGAGGAGAAGGGGACGACAGAGGATGAGATGGTTGGATGGCATCACCGACTCGATGGACATGGGTTTGGGTGGACTCCGGGAGTTGGTGATGGACAGGGAGGCCTGGTGTGCTGCAGTTCATGGGGTCACACAGAGTTGGACACGACTGAGCGACTGAACTGATTAACAGCCCAGCTTTCCCTTTATGGCCCCCTGCCCCACCCCACCCTGGACACATTCAAAAGGCAAGTTCATGCTAAGATGCCATGATTTTCACAAGGTAATGAACAAGGGACAAAGTATCAGGCTACTTCTTGTTTGAAGAATAGTAACAGGGTCCCTATTGACCCATTAGCTCCCTTTTCAGTTCAAATTTCAAAATGTTTTCTCAAACGGTCGTGCATTTGCCATGTGGGAGTAACACCTGTCGGGAGTGCCCGAGCTTTTGGAGGAGCAGACTCCGTCGCAGCAGCACGCTGGCGTCCAGGAGCGCTCACCGGAGCTGGGAGCTGGCCAAAGAACGAAGCTCTGCAGGGATCCACGTCCCCGTCTGCCTTCCCGAGGGGCCTCGGGAGCCGTTTCTGTAACCATTTCGCTCTGTCTTTGCAGGAAAAAAAGACTGACGTGTGCCACAGCTTTGGGAAACCATCGCAGTCCGTATTTATTTACAGCCTCTAAGAGAAAGCTATAAAGGAAATGTTTGAGTACTACGCCAAACAGTAACCTGATTACAAATTGGTGGGTGCCTTTAGAATATCACTGGCATGTGTTCAGATTAATTTTAAACTTGATCTAAGAGCTTTGGAGTTATTTAGCTTCTGCTTTATATTACCTCGGAGGAAAGGAACAGAACTGATAGCAACTTCAGGTTTTCCTTTGTGCTCGCCTACTCCCCTGGCATGGAGACCACTGCGCTTCTGTTTCTTGTATTCTTCACTCAGTTTGCATTCAGCTTCTATGTATAAACCTGAGCTTATTCTAAGATGGTGGGGAACAAAGAGACAACTTTTGTACTTCTGGATTTATTCTACGTAGCATCTGTCAAGAAAATGGTCTGTCTCTATCTGTATATAAAATATTATATATGTATGTATTGTATAAGCATTTTAAAAAGAAATGTATTAAAAACTGTAGGTTTTGAGTGCCCAAAGTAAAACCTCAAGAGCTTGCCCAAATTCGGAGATCATGGGATGGACTAGGAGCTGTTTTTCAAATGTGCTGCTTCTCCAGATGCATTATAGCATGTAGGAGTGGGGTTTTTTAGCAGTTAAGTGGGACAAAGTCCCAAGAAACAGCTTTTACAGTAAAGGAAAAAGAAAAGAGGGTGAGATAGTGTGAGCAGTTAACTTTAGCTGTGTAACAAATAAACAAAAAATTGTCAGTGGCACTCTTTGGCCGGGGCAGTCCTGCTGAGCTCAGCAGGCTGGCTGGCGTGGCCTTGGGCCCCAGGCTCCAGGCTCCATTCACGTCTGACCCAGCCAGTGGCCTGCCCAGAACTTGTTCATTTCATGCTGACAGGAGAAGCTCCAGGGCATAGCCCAGCCGCACCAGTCTCTGCGAAGATCATGCTTGCCGACACCACGTTGGCCAAAGCAAGTCCCATGGTCCCTTGCAAGAGGGTGGGTATTTAGTTCGCCCATAAGTGGAGAGAAAGGGGTGGCTGTTAGATAAGAAATGATCTAGTCCTCCACACATGATCTGCATGAAGTCCTGAATATATCATTCTTTTATCTTGTGGTAAGAGGCTGGCTTGATGCCTTAGTTGTTCAGATGAGGCTAGAGAGATAGGGGAGGGACTCATAGGTCATGTAAATAACAAAAACAACAATAACAACAGTGATGTATGACGTTTATAAAGGCAGGATGCCGTCGGCCATGCTAATAATACTGATCATAGTAAAAGGAGCATACGTACTTACCATGCCTTAGACATTGTTCTAAGCATTTTTCAAAAATTAACACATTTAATCCTCACAGCAACCCTATGAAGTAGAGGCAGTTTATAGATGAGGAAAATGGGACACGTAGAAATGAGGTGACTTGCCCAGGGCCACTAACTCTACGAAGTGGCTGTGCAGAGATTTAAATCCAATGGTCTGTCTTGAAAGCCCCTGTTCACAACCCTCCCCCTCCTCCTGTGGTTTTGTGAGCCGTGGGCTGACACAATCTAATTTACATTTTGAAAGATCATTTTAGATTTTTTTTTGGTAGGAAGAAAGGAGAAAATTTAGAAGTGATGCTATTTGTTAGAATGTCATTTCTCAAAGTGTGGTCCTTGGCAGCAAGTCTGACTGTTCCCCATGAACGACAAAGTCGATATAGAAACGGACAGGAAGCACGTAGGAACTCAGAGAAAATCTGACATTGTTTCAAGACTCAAGTGCATGATCATTTTCCTAGTAATTCGTTTTTATTGAATGTTACAAAAGTGTGTGTTCGTAATGGATTGGAAATTCAACACAAAAAGAAACAAAAGAAAAAGAAAAAAATGAAAAACATCTTCTCCTTCAGCCTGAGAACCCTTGGGAAGAAGGCGAGTGTCTTCATCTGGGCTTGTGTTTAGTGACCGGGACTTTAACCAGGATGGAGCTTGTAGAGATTAAGAGAAGTGGATGGATTGGGTGAAAATTTGAAGGGTGGATCTGTTCTAATTATCAACACCTCACAGAGGTTAAGAAGGAGGTCAGACTTAGTCAGACCAGTATTCTCTGTGCAGCAGTGGTTTTAAGGAAAACTTATAAAGGAATACAATTCTATTTGGAATCCAAGAAGTAGAAACTTAGAGGAAAATTTTGGTGGTTTTCAGGGCGGGTGCAATGTTTGTTTACTGTTTTAGGGCGATCAGCTTGGTTTGCCTGGGACTTTCCCAGACTGGGCACCGGAACCACATCGTAAAAGTCCCTTCAAGTCCCAAGCAAGCCAAGATGGTTGGTCCAAACTTGATTTTATATCGTAAATTGTATTTTTATATTAATGCATATCTTTTCCCATTTTGCTAGGACCTATCTCGTGAGGCTCTCCACTCTTGGAATAATGGCATGAGAGAGGAGGATTTAGTAAGGTCTCCTTAGAAGAGATTTCAGAAGTGGAAAAGATATAAGAGACAGGAATAAAATGAGATGCTAATTATTCAGATAGCTCCTGGAATCTTTTTTCTGCAACCGGGTTTCACACAAAGTCTTGACTTTTATGATTCCTCCTTTTCCAGAGGGCAGAGGAAGCAACAAGGGAAATGACTGGGTTACACGGGAGAGCTGGTGGGGAGCATGAATGTGCTGGACACGGAAAGAGGGTGTGAGAGGCTGTGAGAGTGTCGGCTCAGAGTGTGTGCAAGTGGAGAGACTGCACAGGGCGGCAGGCTCCCCTCGGCTTTGCAGAGATGCCGAATTAGCCAATGTGCTTGGGTCCCGGCTGTTTCAGCTGCCGGCTCTGGTACAGATCTGGTCCTCACGAGCGGTCTGAGGCTTTTGAACGTGACATTTCTACTTTCTCTTGGACCAACCATCTCCTCGTTCTCGCCTGAGGGGACTATCTTCTTTTGGAGGGCCAGATGTATCTCCTAAATTCATATGCACATTAGGGATCTCCTCAAGAGGATCCGCTGAACCATGATCTCATCCCCTTTTCTCAAGGGCCAAGAGTGACTCTGGGACTAAGACCACACCTCTACTTAGCCTGAATGCACCGTCATTTGAGGTTTCCTCCCTGAGCCCTTTCTCCCTTAACCCCTCCACACACCGCCCATCTCGGTCACCTATTTCCATCATCGGGGGTGAAGATGATGCTTCATCTGGCTTTGAGCGTGCACCCACTAAACAAAACCTCCCGGCCTAGAAACTCTTGAGCGCTGACACCAGCTCCAATCAATACTCTTTGCACATTCAATACTGGATTGCTGTTCACTCCTCTTCAAGGGCTAGCCCTCTTGCTGGACCAGGCCTCCTGCCACAGAACCGGTTTCCTCTCTTTTCCACCATGTATGCATTCACGGGGTCCATCATGGCCTCCTGCACTCCAGGGATGACAGCTGGCCCTTACAAAACGCAGAGGACAATGATCCGCTGTGTAGCTACCAGACAAAGGAGGAAGAGGACAGCTGCTGGGACACACGGTACAATATCACCAGGAAACAGAGGGGGCAGGACAGCTTCCCCCACGTGTCCTTCTGGCTTCCCTCTTAAGAGTAACTGTCACCTGCAGTTAGGAGAGGATTGATGCCTGGGACAGATGATGAAAAGTAAGAGGGCACCTCGGTATTTAAAAGGAAATTGTCATACATTCAAGGAAATTACTCCAGGATACTGACAGAGTTTTCATATGGCACTATTTAATCTTTTTTCATTTGTATTAATATGCATTTTATTATATAAGTAGTACATCAATATAATGTACTAATATTATTAGTATTAGTATAGTATATCGGTTCAGTTCAGTTGCTCAATTGTGTCCGACTCTTTGCGACCCCATAAATTGCAACACGCCAGGCCTCCCTGTCCATCACCAACTCCTTGAGTTCACTCAAACTCATGTCCATCGAGTCCGTGATGCCATCCAGCCATCTCATCCCTCTGTCGTCCCCTTCTCCTCCTGCCCCCAATCCCTGCCAGCATCAGGGTCTTTTCCAACGAGTCAGCTCTTTGCATCAGGTGGCCAAAGTACTGGAGTTTCAGCTTTGGCATCAGTCCTTCCAATGAAAACCCAGGACTGATCTCCTTTAGGAGGGACTGGTTGGATCTTCTTGCAGTCCAAGGGACTCTCAAGAGTCTTCTCCAGCACCACAATTCAAAAGCATCAATTCTTCAGCACTCAGCTTTCTTCATAGTTCAACTCTCACATCCATACATGACCACTGGAAAAACCATAGCCTTGACTAGACGGACCTTTGTTGGCAAACTAATGTCTCTGCTTTTGAATATGCTGTCTAGGTTGGTCATAACTTTCCTTCCAAGGAGTAAGAGTCTTTTAATTTCATGGCTGCAATCACCATCTGCAGTGATTTTGGAGCCCAAAAAATAAAGTCAGCCACTGTTTCTACTGTTTCCTCATCTATTTGCCATGAAGTGATGGGACCAGATGCCATGATCTTCGTTTTCTGAATGTTGAGCTTTAAGCCAACTTTTGCACTCTCCTCTTTCACTCTCATCAAGAGTAATGTATACTGGATGACTGTGATGAGTTCTTTCAAACCTAATATCCAGTGATACCTGTCCCAAGAGCGTTGCTCCCTGGATGAGTTTGCTAACGGTGCTCAACGAAATCTTTCTGTTGTTCTTATCCATTTAATAGCTTTATCCTCAACTCTGGAGACTTAGGACTTCCCTGGTGGCTCAGAAGGTAAAGAGTCTGCCTGTAGTGTGGGACACCGGGGTTCCTCCCTGGATGGGGAAGATCCCCTGTGGGAGGAAATGGCAGCCCACTCCAGTATTCTTGCCTGGAGAATCCCATGGACAGAGGAGCCTAACTAGCTATAGTCCATGGGGTCATGAAGAGTCAGACGCTACTGAGCAACTAACACTTTCACTTTCTGGAGACTTAGAAGTTGATAACATTATCAAAGACAATGTGTGGAGAGATGGGTAATATACAAGATTGCAGAATCAAGCATTCAAGAGCATTTCAGGGGACTCCGATAATAGACCAAAACAAATAAGGTAAAACTTAACAAGGATTATTTAAAGTCTAGCATTTGGGGGTAAAAAAAAATCAATTGTACAAGTGCAGAAGGAGGGTAATCAGGTCTGACAGCAAATTATGTGAAAAAGACTTGAGGGTTTCAGTTGATTACAAGATCAATATGAGCCAACAGTGTTTCCCTTATAAAAACAAAACCAAAAAGTATCAAGTGCAATCTAAGGCCATGTTTGTATAAATATAGTCCTAGTAATGGACATAATAGTCTCAGGAAACTTTGCACCATGAAGAGAATATGGGAAGTATTTTGGTTTTGTCCTAAGCATTTTATTTAGCTGAGATTGTCACATTTTAAGCGGAGCATTAGATACTAGGCGAAATGTTGAGGATACCAGAAACAGTTCATTTTTGCAAACTATGTGTTTTAGAAGCTGACAATGTTCTTGGCCTTGTCCTGGGTGTTAGGGGTGTACTAGTGAACAAGTATATTCCTGTGTGCATGCTAAGTCACTTCAGTCGTGTCTTTACAACCCTGTGGACTGTAGCCAGCTAGGCTCCTCTGTCCATGGGATTCTCCAGGCCAGAACACTGAAGTGGGTTGCCATCCCTTCTCAGGGGATCTGCCCCACCCTGGGATAGATCTCACGTCTCTTACGTCTCCTGCATTGGCAGGTGGCTTTTTTTTTTTTTTTTACCACTAGCACCACCTGGGAAGCCCAAGTAAACATCCCAAAATGGCACCAAAATCCATGCCATCTGGAGTTATCAAAGGAAGTGGGGATAACTTACTTTAAAAAGGAATTTATACATATATAAATTATATATATATATATATTTCTCCATCATAAGCTGGCACTTTGAAAGTTGATCTTGTTTATTCTCAGCTGCTCTGGGTCTTCCCTGCTGCGCGCTGGGCTCCCTCTGGTTGCGGGGTGCTGCTCTCTGGCCGTGGTGCACGGGCTTCTCGCTTGGCAGCTTCTCTTGTCGCAGAGAACGGGCTCTTGGACACGAGGCTGCAGCAGCTGCCGCGTGTGGGCCCCGCAGCTGTGGCTCCCGGGCTCTCGAGCACAGGCGCAGTGGTTGAACCTTCTTGGGCTTCGTTGCTTCGTGGCGTATGGGATCCTCCCGGACCAGAGATCGAACCTGTGTCTCTTGCATTGGCCAGGAAAACTCTTTACCATGGAGCCACCAGGGAAGCCCCTGAAATATTTTCTGATGTTTGGTTATCATACAAATTTTGAGCAGTACAGAAAGTTGAAAAGAAGTGGGAAAAGATCGCTTATAATCCCACTATTCATTGGTACTCATATCTCCCCCCGCTTTTACTCTATGCTGTTCTTCAAGAAACCAGAGCCAGTGTGGAGAGAGGCGTGAGTGCTTTGTGTGGCCATATCTAGACGAGCTTTATCATTTTCATCCACAATGGATGGGTCAGAACTGGCACAAGTCCTGTGAAGGAAATGTAGTCTAGCTTAGTCCCAGGATTTTTTTTGAAAGGTATTTTCCACCATAAACAGGACCATTTGTTGTGTCCTTGGCATTCTAATTGGCTTTGCTTTGGTTGTGCTTCGGTGTGCCTACTATTAGAAGCATCACTCTTTATTTACAATTGTTTTTCAGATCAGAACGAGTTAGGTTGCCTCTGTCTTTTTATAGTGGCCATTTTCTCTTGGCAGTTTTTGCACAGGGTTCTGTTCGGGCTGCTTTGTGACTCGTGGGTTAGCTGAGTATTTCACCTCCTCATTTCCTTCAGCGATCCTAACCTGGGTGGTTTTTACAGACCGTGTTTCACTAGGTATAGCCTAGTGAATGTGGCACTGCTGTCTGGGCTCGTGAGATTGCTTTGACATTCGAGGAGGAAGCTTATTATCGGCCCTTCTCTCTAGCCCCCAAGTCTTCCTTTCCAGTCACACTCACTGTTTCTCTGCTTCTTCAATTGTGCTGTAATAACATCTTCTCTCGCACACAATCCAACTTGTCACTTTCAGAGAGCAACCAGGTTGCCACCTTCTGTGGCTCTGTTTGCCTCGAGATTCTTCCATGGGCTGATCCCTGATCCTTTACAGTCCCTCCAGACAGGCTTGTTGAACTGGATCCCTCCACGCTTCATTAAGGAGATGACAGAACGTCTCTGAAACTGTAAACTTGGGGATTTCCCAAAGCTTGCAAAATAGCATTTAATGGAGGGTAACTGCAGCACCCCAACTCAAAGACAAAGGTAACGAAATCCTTTCAATGATAGACAAGAGAACTTCCTTGTTTTCAAAATAGTGTTGTGGCTTAATAACCTAACAAGCTCTTCTTACCAAAGTAGTGATAATTAGGTATTTGACCTGTAATTCTTTAAAAACATTTTTCAGTGTAATCTGTGTGATAAGTCTGCATTTGTGTTCATTTTAATCCAGACACCAGAGGGAGTTGCTGAATGACACCCTCCAGAATTGAGTGGCCAACATTTAATCAAGGGGCTACCATCCAGAGATAGCTACTCTGAGCAGTTGATTTCTGATCGATACCACAGGCTTTGTTAATGAGTACATGATGGGCTAGAAATAGATTTTTTTTTTGGGTGAAATTAGTGGTCTAGATAGAGGAATTGTCTAGAAGACAGCCCCCACTCTTGCATGAACAGGGCGAGGCTGGAATTCAGCTTGGACATGTTTGGTGTGCTTGCCCTCGTGGTTTTTAGCCAGCCTCCTTTCTCTTTGGGTGATTGAGCTATATGTGATGTTGAATATGTGAGCACTGCATCTCGGAATAAGATAAGATAAGATGAGAGAGCCTGCAGTCTATAACCTTCGGGATGGCAACAGGCTCTCTGCCTCGGGTTAATTTTCATTTTTTTAAAGTTGAGTATGTCTTTTACTTTTGGCTCTGCTGGGACTCCTTGCTGAGCGGGCCTTCCGTCAGTCGTGAGGAGCAGGGGCTGCGCCCCCATTGCCGTGGAGGGCTTTCTCACGGCGATGACGCCCTGTCGCAGAGCGCAGGCTTTGTGTCCCTCAGTACTTGTGCCACGCGGGCTCGGTGGTTGCAGCTCACGGGCTCTACAGCGCAGGCTCTGCAGCTGCGGCGCAAGGGCTTAGCTGCCCCTCCGCCCGCGGGGTCTTCCCAGATGGAACGCGCGTCTCCTGCGCTGGCAGGCAGGCTCTTCACCCCTGGGCCCCCAGGGCGCCTGCGCTGGGTGATACCGCGCTTCCCAATCACAGTTGTTCAGCAGCCCTGAACGATGCCCGGAGTGTGGTTCCTAAGCTGTCCTTCTTCCAGCCAGTAATTGGAAAGTTGCTGGTTACCTAACTTTGTCTGAGAATTACAGGAGTCGAGCTGTTTGAATTCTGGCATACTGGCTTGGGAAGGACGTTACTGTAAAGTGCTATCAAACCTCTATAAAGGCAGAGAGCCGGAATTTCATCCAGCTTAAAGACAGGATACATGAGTGTCTTGGGACGGCCTGCTAATTAAAATGGCAGGGTTCTGTCGACACTTGCTTTCTTTGTTACCCTGTAGGGAGATTTTAAGACAACCCAGAGCTGTCTCCTGTGTCTCATTAGGGACTCTTCCCCTGCAGTCTCTGGACATTTTGTGCAGGTAGAATTCAGAGTCCATGGTCTTGGACGTGAAAACAATTCCATTTTCATCTTCACTAACTCTAACTGAAATATAGAACTTCCTCCAGTTACGAGTGTAGGCAACATACCCTATACCTGCTTCCGTTTGTCACTGATAGAAGCCACATTCGTTTTCATGACATTGCTGATGTTGCAGATATCTCAACATGTTATTTAATCTCATTCAGTTCAGTTCAGTCGCTCAGTTGTGTCCGACTCTTTGCCACCCCATGGACTGCAGCGCATCAGGCCCCCCTGTCCATCACCAACTCCTGGAGTCTACCCAAACTCATGTCCATCGAGTCGGTGATGCCATCTAACCATCTCATCCTCTGTCGTCCGCTTCTCCTCCTGCCTTCAATCTTTCCCAACATCAGGGTCTTTTCAAATGAGTCAGTTCTTTGGATGAGGTGGCCAAAATATTGGAGTTTCAGCTTCAGCATCAGTCCTTCCAATGAACACCCAGGACTGATCTCCTTTAGGATGGACTGGTTGCATCTCTTTGCAGTCCAAGGGACTCTCAAGAGTCTTCTCCAACACCACAGTTCAAAAGCATCAATTCTTTGGCACTCAGCTTTCTTTATAGTCCAACTCTCCCATCCATACATGACTACTGGAAGAACCATAGCCTTGACTAGACGGACCTTTGTTGACAAAGTAATGCCTCTGCCTTTTAATATGCTGTCTAGGTTGGTCATAAGTTTCCTTCCAAGGAGTAGGCGTCTTTTAATTTCATGGCTGCAGTCACCATCTGCAGTGATTTTGGAGCCCAGAAAAATAAAGTCAGCCACTGTTTCCACTATTTCCCCATCTATTTGCCATGAAGTGAATAGATGCCATGATCTTAGTTTTGGGAATGCCATGATCTTAGTCTTCTGAGTGTTGAGCTTTAAGCCAACTTTCTCACTCTCCTCTTCCGCTTTCATCAGGAGGCTCTTCAGTTCTTCTTCACTTTCTGCCGTAAGGGTGGTGTCCTCTGCGTGTTAATCTCATTGTTACTTTGAAATCACAGCAATAGTAGAACCACTAGTTGGTTCAGTTTTAATTTATTAATAAGGACTCTGTATTTTTATATCACAAATATTTAAAAAATTTTCAGCAACTGTATTTCAATATATTTTGCTTTCTTTTTAATCCCTATGCCTTTTACTTTATGCATTTTAAAAGGTCATTCTAAGAAGACATAAGAATGATTAAGAACATCTGCTTTCTGAAGGCAATTGATATACATATTTTCAAAATATGAAGTATAGTTAATTTACAGGGTTATGTTAGTTTCAAGTGTACAGCAGAATGATAGTTTTATATATATATATATGTTTTTCAGATTCTTTTTTATTATGTTATTACAAGATAATGAACATAGTTCATTGCCTTGAATGCATAAAGATGTATGTATATATATATAGACACACACACACAGACAGACACACACACATGATGAAATAGTACTCATCCGTAACAAAGAATGAAATGTCCCCAATAACAGCAATGTGGATGGACCTAGAATTATCACACTAAGTGAAACAGGGCAACTGCTATCTGCAGCAAACCCGTACTAGTGGTTCAAGTCAGTTCCCAGCAGTGGACTGTGTACAGGTGAACAGGTGCTGTAAGAGTGAGGCCTATGGAAACAGTGTGGGCGCAGGCCAGAGCCCTCATGCTGCGCCTGGGCTGCATGGCTCTAGGCTGGGTGAGAGACCAGGTTACCAAGGTTCTAGCATCCAAGGAGGTAGTTCTGGGGCTGGGCACAGCTGCACGTCTGGGGGCAAGACCTGTCTCCTTGCTTGGAGGGGAGGAAGATGGCGTTTGTCTACTTTCTTTTCCTGCCGTGCAGTCTTGCTTTCGTATCTCAATTTAATTTTTTTGTGACAATTTTTCCTTCTTTATTTTTTTAATTGAAGTATAATTGGTTTGCAATGTATTAGTTGTAGATGGGGAAACAGTGGAAACAGTGTCAGACTTTATTTTGGGGGGCTCCAAAATCACTGCAGATGGTGACTGCAGCCATGAAATTAAAAGACGCTTGCTCCTTGGAAGGAAAGTTATGACCAACCTAGATAGCATATTCAAAAGCAGAGACATTACTCTGCCGACTAAGGCCTGTCTAGTCAAGGATATGGTTTTTCCTATGGTCATGTATGGATGTGAGAGTTGGACTGTGAAGAAGGCTGAGCGCCCAAGAATTGATGCATTTGAACTGTGGTGTTGGAGAAGACTCTTGAGAGTCCCTTGGACTGCAAGGAGATCCAACCAGTCCATTCTGAAGGAGATCAACCCTGGGATTTCTTTGGAGGGAATGATGCTAAAGCTGAAACTCCAGTACTTTGGCCACCTCATGTTAAGGGTTGATTCATTGGAAAGGACTCTGATGCTGGGAGGGGTTGGGGGCAGGAGGAGAAGGGGACGACCCAGGATGAGATGGCTGGATGGCATCACGGACTCGATGGACGTGAGTCTGAGTGAACTCCAGGAGTTGGTGATGAACAGGGAGGCCTGGCGTGCCACGGTTCATGGGGTCGCAGAGTCGGACACGACTGAGCGACTGAACTGAACTGATACAGTAAAGTGATTCAGTTACATATGAATGTGTGTGTGTGTGTGTGTGTATGCTTTTTCAGATTCTTTTCCCTTATAGGTTATAAGAAAAATATTGAGTCGAGCTCCCTGTGCCATACAGCAGGTCCTTGTTGGTTGTCCGTCTTATGCACAGTAGTGTGGGTATGGTAATCCAAACTCCTGGTTTACCCCTCCCTGACTTCCCCTTTGGTAACCATAAGCTCGTTTTCTATATTTGTGAGTCTGTTTCTGTCTTGTAAATAAATTCATTTCTATCATTTTTTATGATAGATCCCACATATAACTGATATCACATGGTATTTGTCTTTCTCTGTTTTTGCTATAGTTTTAAACACCATCACGTAGATGCATTAATCTAGAAATTATTGAGAAGGTACTAATTTTGGAAAATGCGTTGAGAAGGAGATAGCTCTTTCCGCCTATTCTACTTTTGGGTTAGACATCCTGGGAAGTAAATAAAGTCTATGGGACTATAGGGAATGTCTTTCAAAATGTTTTACAGAGCAGCTTTCTGTTTTAAAGGAAAGAAAGAAAGTCTCTCCTGAGTTTGTCGCCACACCGCTTCTGCTTTTTGTTTTGGGTTTTTGGCCGTGGGGCATGTGGGATCTTAGCTCCCTGACCGGGTGTTGAACCCGTGCCCTCCGTTGGAAGGCGAGGTCTTAACGCCTGCACCTTCCAACTTAGGAAAACGCTGGACTTAACCAGCTGAACTGATTTTACAACTCACTGCTACGCCAGAATCTGAAGTTTGAAAAAAATGTTAGCCTAGGTCATTTCTAGACGTAGTTCAGAAATGACGCGCTCCGTTTTCTCTTCCTCGCTCTGTAGCGCTTACTTGGGAAACAAACTGAGGGACGGGGCTAGCTGGACGACCTGACGTTAAGTGCTTCCTAAGTGCTGGTGCTATTGCATGTTTTGCTATCTTGTCTACACCTCTAGCCAGTCTGGAGGAGCAGAAAAATCTCAGCTTCATAAAGGCCGAAATGCCCGCTCCTCTTTCCTTTTCGCTTCTGTGTCCCCAGCACAGGAAAGAAGGACTGCTGTAAGCCAGGTGCTCAGCAACGAAGTTGAATCGGTGTCCCCCCTCCAGGAATTCTGAAGTTCAGAGGGATGTGTGACTGCCTTGGTGTCTCAAGGATGCAAGGAGGGGCACTGCGGCTTACGGGGGTCTGCCCAGTTCCCAGGTTGTGGGCCTGTGCCGACAAGAGGTGCCCTGCGCGTGTGGACTGCTTCTGGGTGCTGGGCCCCTTTGCTCAGCTCCTGCGTCTGGACGAATGTCTCCTTGAGCAACAAAATACAAAGAAACTCTAAGGGGCTAAAAATAACAGAGTGCACCTGCAGCTGGGGCAAAGTAGGGACAAAAGATACAAAAAGACCAAGAAAGCCCGACTGCCACTTCTGAAGAGTCAGGAGCAAAAGCAGGGCACTGCGCATGCCCCCTGCACTCAGTGCCCCCAAAGGGCGGGCGGACCCTAAGACACCCTCCAGCCCCGCTCCTGGGCACCCCACCCTCGCCCTCACCAGGAAGCAGCTCGCCTCTCCTCGGGGAGTGAGCACGGGAAACTGATACTGGTTCTCACTCTCTCTGCTGCAGCAGGGCCCCAGAAGCCTTGCCTGAGCTTCTTGCCTGGCCTCCAGTTAGTTTCTATGGCTTAAGGAGAACAAGAACCTTGATTGGTAATTGGTTTAACACCCTGTTTCCAAATAAGATCTGGTCCTGAGAGCTTGGGCTATGTTTTTATATTCTTGATTATTCGTTCATGCCGAGGCAGTCAAACCCGAGAGCATATGAATAATTTTGGTCACATATCATATATTTTGACTAAAAATTTTCCCCATCACCACCCAAAACAAATATATAACTCTCTGCTTGGCAGGCTGGCTTTTGCAGTTATCATGCCGCTGACTTTACTGGAACTGGGGACTCACTAGGTAAACACAGTCCAAGTCATCCAAGGGGTGAGTCTGAAGACGGGCACACCCTGGCGGTTCTTCGACAAGGTCTAACCTGGTGGCATGAAGTCTCTGGGATAAGGTCACTGTTTATGCTTTAAGAAGGCAGAGACCTTCTCTACATCAAGACCAAAGCTTTCCAAATAAAATCATTCTGGCCAAGAGAAACACTGAGCCAAATTCCCAGCATCTTCTTTCTGCCATGCTCAGAAAACACTAGCAAGGGCCTTTCTCCAATGAAGATGGCGCAGCTGCTGGCTGGGTTAGAGTCCCTGCCCTGCTGCCTAACAACAGGCAGCCTCCACCCCAGCAACGGGCAGGGGTGGGCAAGGGGACCGGGACATTCAGCAGCCATTCACAGGCTTCTGAGTCGGAGCAGCTCGGCAACTCACAAGCAGCACTTCGTCCAGCCCTGTGAACAGAAATCTGATTAATGTCTTCGGAAAGGCTGATGGTAGCATCCGAGCTGAGAATACGTTTATCGGGATGTGAGGCTGGCAGATTGCTTCTGGCTGAGCCTGGGAGGAACATCAGAGAAGGACACTCAAGGCACGGTGATGCCTTGAGTGTCTTACACCTTTATTTTCTTTTTTTGCACGCAGTCCATTTATTGGGGCAAGCTCTTAGAATCCATCTCTATTGAAGGAGTGAAGGAGACAGGCTTGTGCAGGGAGAGTAGTTGAAATGCAACACAGTCAACACAGCAAGGGCGTCGGTTAGTCCTGTGTGAGCTGCAGCTGGGAGGAGCCTTCACAGGGATCTTGAATGGAGGAGGGGATGGTGGGTCTTTTTACTGTGACAGGACAGAAGTGGCAACCCACTCCAGTGTTCTTGCCTGGGAAATCCCAGGGACAGAGGAGCCTGGCAGGCTACCGTCCACGGGACTGCAAGAGTCGGACATGACTTAGCGACTAAACCAAAACCAGAACAGATTTTTAGATGCCATTTCCACCTTGGACCAGTTTCTCATTAGCTTACCTGCATGTTTAGAAGAGATAGGCAGTACGATCCCCCCGCCCCCCATTGCAGGACTACAGCGTTCACTCTCCCAGTGGCCTGGAGGGCTGGCTGCCTCCAACCAACCAGCCAGTCCCTCTCGCGGACTTGTCCTTGGCCAAAGAAGGATGCCTCCCAAGGTCATATTCCTTCTGAGAGCAGCTTACATTTACAAATCTATAGCTGTCTTATGCCTTTAAATGTGGGTTCCCACTGGCTTAATGAATGCATGCTGGATGGTACAGTTTTGGATACTGAGACCATCAAAATCAGAATGTTTGTGTTTACGGCTCAGTGCACACTCCATTCTTTGAAAGATCTTCAGGAGGAATGACTAGTCAAAAACCTGATGAATACAAAATCCGTGTGGAAGGACCTGAGCTTCCTGAGGACGTATTTTCCTGGAGAAGCACTGTCCCTGTGCCATCGTTTTCCCTCACAGGGCTCCACCCGCGCAGAGGTCAGAGGTGAGGCTGCGGCCAGTCTTCTCTGACCACACGAGGGCTCGCCTCTGGCTAAGTAAAAAGAAGGTATGAAGAGTTGCTTCGGATCTCCTGCAGGTTCAGTCTCTGAGCCCTTCCGTTTTGCCCGCTTGCTCCAGGCACTGCTTCTGGACCTCCCGGACCTTACCCTTCGGGGAGGACCACCTGGCCTGTTGAGCCATTCTCCAGTCTGACGCGCTGACTGGCCCCCTCCGTGTCCAGACTCTGCCTCTGTCTCTTTGGTATTCATTTCTCCCATGAACAACCCCCAGCACTTTATAGCGACATTCTTTTACCAGTAGTCCCTATTTGGTGATGGTTTGCGCTTGGATTTGGGACTCAGAAATGTGCGTTAGCATTTTCTTCCTTTGCCGGTACTGCCGCCATACTGATGAACAGAAGGGAGTGAGTGTCTCTCTAAAGTCTACTGGGTGTCAGGCTGCACTGGAGGCTCCAAGGGGATGGACTGAACAGAAATCGCCCCCAGATTTTCAGGCACAGACGTTTGTCACCTATTGGTAATTTTGTGCATCCTGACGGCAGCGTTGCGTGTTTTAGTGTAAATATCTGTGTCTATCTATCAGAGATGATCAGGGCTTTTGAACTACTTTTATGAACCTTGGGATACTTACAAGATGACACAGTGTTTCTGTTCTTCTCTCGCATATTTGAAGTTTACGTATTTTCGGCCAATTAGGCCTGCTTATCTTGTTTGGCAGTCTCTCAGGAATTTAAGTTTTGTCTCTAGCTCCAAATTTTCCAGGTGCAAACTCTTCAAATGGGTGCTTCCAACCACCAGTTCTTACAATGATAAATTCTGTGTGTGCTAGTGTGGTTTTATACATTATATTTTACGTATTGAAAATCACAATTTTGGAGAGCTATGCCTTCATTTTCTCTATCATCTTGCTTTCTGAGATCCAAAATTCATTTTACCTGATGATGGTAAGTTATTTAGATAAAGTCTCACCATTTTGATAGCATATTTCTTTTGCATATAACAGCTTTAATAAGAAAACTTTATCAAAAAAGCAGGTTTGAAGGAATAAAAAATTTTGGATGCATATATCTGAAAACAACATTCGATTATTAATGCTATTTTAACATTCGTAGATCAAGTGTTTCAATACCGACAGGCATTGTTCAGTTTTTTACCCTAAGCATATTCTCTTGGTCCATCAGGGGGCTGTAAGAGAATGCCACAGACCCAGTGGCTTATAAACAAGAAACATTTATTTCCCACACTGCCGGATGCTGAGACGCCAAAGATCCAGGTGCCCATAGATCCGGTGTCTGGTGAAGAGCCCTCCTCCCAGGCCACAGACACCTGCCTCTCTGCTGTGTCCTCACATGGCAGAGTGAAGAAGGGTGCTCTCTTCTTACGAGTCCCACCCTCATGACCCACCCAGCCCCCAGATGCACTCACAGTGGGGGTTACGATTTAGCATGTGAACGTTCAGCCTGTATCATACACCAGCATTGACTTTGACTTGATACCACCATTTTCGCTTGAGTAATCTGGGTACACGTAAAAGTGCCGTCGCTGTCATCGTTGCAAGCTGGAAGTTCTTAAAGCCGCTTTGTGGTCCAGCGGGAACCAACAGATATTGTGACATAATATATACTCCATTAAAAAAAATAAAATTTTTTGAAGAAAGCAGTTCTTTATCTCTAAACTTGCTGCTTTGCACACTTTATCTTCAGTTCAGTTCAGTTCAGTTCAGTCGCTCAGTCGTGTCCGACTCTTTGCGACCCCATGAATCACAGCACGCCAGGCCTCCCTGTCCATCACCATCTCCCAGAGTTCACTCAAACTCACGTCCACCGAGTCCATGATGCCATCCAGCCATGTCATCCTCGGTCGTCTCCTTCTCCTCCTGCCCCCAATCCCTCCCAGCATCAGAGTCTTTTCCAATGAGTCAGCTCTTCGCATAAGGTGGCCAAAGTACTGGAGTTTCAGCTTCAGCATCATTCCTTCCAAAGAAATCCCAGGGCTGATCTCCTTCAGAATGGACTGCTTGGATCTCCTTGAAGTCCAAGGGATTCTCAAGAGTCTTCTCCAACACCACAGTTCAAAAGCA
>SJYQ01004954.1:90295-113295 GCA_006410935.1 Redunca redunca
CACGCCTCCTCCCCCACATTCTTCCACCGTCCTACGCATCTCAGCTCTTAGAAAAATATTCAAACTTGGTTTACGAAACCATGACCTCAACCCACACTCACCACAGCCACAACCTCTTATCTCCTCTCCTTTGGCTGTTTCCCAATACCCTGACTTCTGCCTGGCTTCGCAGGCCTTGCGAGTCAGAGAGAAGCTTGTCTTCAGTAGGGTCGTTCAGAAAGGAAGTCACATAGGATGGCGCCTGTGTCACAGCGTTCAGGATCTTCATCCATATTTGGGTCCATTCTTCTGCTTCCAAAGAAGTATGAGTCAACCAGCTAGGAATCCCTACGGTGGCGTCCTTTGTTTATTCCAAATATTTTGAATTCTATGCCAAGCGATGTGCCAAGCACCAAGGATACAGCAGGACATGGTCCCAGCTCTTAGGGTGAATCTGGCAGGGAGACAAACAGGTACACAAGAGTGCCAGGCACCGTGCAAACACACAGGAAGGGAAGCAGGCAGGAGTGGTCAGGAGAGGCTCCTTGAAGAAGGTGACTGTTCACCCTTCTTCTGTAAAGTGAAGGTGGAGAAGGCAGATGTGAAAGGAATGGAGGGGATAACATATGAAAGTCCTGGGGGTAACGTCCCGTATTAACGTGCCAACGAGGCTGTTTTGAGAGTTAGGAGGGCACTGTATCCATGGGCCCTGAATCCCTGACCCACAAGCTGCAGGAGTTAAGGAAGCCCAGCAGTACTGGTAGAGGCAACAGACTGAGACCAGGTGAACTATACTGGGCAAGCAGAGAGTATTTGGAATTTGAGTTTGAACGTCTTTAGGAACTATGAGTTTTTGTTTGTTTTTTTTGCAGTTTGCCCCCACAGAGGTTAAAGCGTCTGCCTGCAATGTGGGAGACCTGGGTTCGATCCCTGGGTTGGGAAGATTCCCCTGGAGAAGGAAATGGCAACCCACTCCAGTATTCTTGCTTGGAGAATCCCATGGACGGAGAAGCCTAGTGGGCTACAGTCCACAGGGTTGCAAAGGGTCGGACACAACTGAGCGACTTCACTCACTGACACTTTCTAGTGCGGTCAACGAGTGGTTTACAAATTATGCTACCTCCCTGACCCCCGGCAGATCCTGACCCCTCTGTTCAGTCTCTCAGTCGTGTCTGACTCTTTGCAACCCCATGGACTGCAGCATGCCAGGCCTCCCTGTCCATCACCAACTCCTGCAGTTTACTCAAATTCATGTCCATTGAGTTGGTGATGCCATCCAACATCTCATCCTCTGACGTTCCCCTTCTTCTCCTGCCTTTAATCTTTTCCAGTATCAGGGTCTTTTCAAATGAGTCAATTCTTCCCATCAGGTGGCCCAAGTATTGGAGTTTCAGCTTCAGCATCAGTCCTTCCAATGAATCTTCAGGACTGATTTCCGTTAGGATGGACTGGTTGGATCTCCTTGCAGTTCAAGGACCCTCAAGAGTCTTCTCCAACACCACAGTTCAAAAGCATCAGTTCTTTGGCATTCAGCTTTCTTTATGGTCCAACTCTCACATCCATACACGACTATTGGAAAAACCATAGCTTTGACTAGATGGACCTTTGTTGGCAAAGTAATATCTCTGCTTTTTAATATGCTGTCTAGATTGGTCATAACTCTCCTTCCAAGGAGCAAGCGTCTTTCAATTTCATGGCTGCAGCCACCATCTGCCGTGATTTTGGAGCCCAAGAAAATAAAGTCAGACATTATTTCCCCATCTATTTGCCATGAAGTGATGGGACTGGATACCATGACCTTAGTTTTCTGAATGTTGAGCTTTAAGCCATTTTTTTCACTCTCCTCTTTCACTTTCATCAAGGGGCTTTTTAGTTCCTCTTCACTTTCTGCCATAAGGGTGGTGTCATCTGCATATCTGAGGTGATTGATATTTCTCCCGGCAATCTTGATTCCAGCTTGTGCTTCATCCAGCCCAGCGTTTCTCATGATGTACTCTGCTGCTGCTGCTGCTAAGTCGCTTCAGTCGTGTCTGACCCTGTGCGACCCCATAGACAGCAGCCCACCAGGCTTCCCCGTCCCTGGGATTCTCCAGGTAAGAACACTGGAGTGGGTTGCCATTTCCTTCTCCAATGCATGAAAGTGAAAAGTGAAAGTTAAGTCACTCAGTTGTGTCCGACTCTTAGCCACCCCATGGACTGCAGCCCCCCAGGCTCCTCCATCCATGGGATTTTCCAGGCAAGAGTACAGGAATGATGTACTCTGCATCTAAGTTAAATAAGCAGGGTGACAATATACAGCCTTGACATACTCCTTTCCCGATTTGGAACCAGTCTGTTGTTCCATGTCCAGTTCTAACTGTTGCTTCCTGACCTGCATACATATTTCTCAAGAGGCAGGTCAGGTGGTCTGGTATTCCCATCTGTTTCAGAATTTTCCAGTTTATTGTGATCCACACAGTGGCACAGCTTTGGCATAGTCAATAAAGCAGAAGGAGATGTTTTTCTGGAACTCTCTTGCTTTTTCAATGATCCAGTGGGTGTTGGCAATTTGATCTCTGATTCCTCTGCCTTTTCTAAAACCAGCTTGAACATCTGGAAGTTCACGGTTCACGTGTTGCAAAAGCCTGGCTTGTAGAATTCTGAGCATTACTTTGCTAGCATGTGAGATGAGTGCAATTGTGCAGTAGTTTGAGCATTCTTTTGCATTGCCTTTCTTCGGGATTGGAATGAAAACTGAACTTTTCTGGTCCTGGGGCCACTGTAGAGTTTTCCAATTTTGCTGACCTATTGATTGCAGCACTTTCACAGAATCATCTTTTAGGGTTTGAAATAGCTCAACTGGAATTCCATCACCTCCACTAGCTTTGTTCACAGTGATGCTTCCTAAGGCCCACTTGACTTCACATTCCAGGATGTCTGGCTCTAGGTGAGTGATCACACTGTTGTGATTATCTGGGTTGTGAAGATCTTTTTTGTATAGTTCTTCTGCATATTCTTGCCAACTCTTCTTAGTATCTTCTGCTTCTGTTGGGTCCATAGCATTTCTGTCCTTCATTGTGCCCATCCTTGCATGAAATGTCCCCTTGGTATCTCTAATTTTCTTGAAGAGATAGATAGTCTTTCCCATTCTGTTGTTTCCCTCTATTTCTTTGCACTGATTGGTCACTGAGGAAGGCTTTCTTATCTCTCTTTGCTATTCCTTGAAACTCTGCATTCAGATGGGTGTATGTTTCCTTTTCTCCTTTGCTTTTCGCTTCTCTTCTTTTTACAGCTATGTGTAAGGGGTTATCTCCTTGATTTTTAATATAAAGAGCCTAGTTGCTAGATACATAGACATTCACTGAAAAAATAATGATTTTGAAACTATGATGAGGACTAGATATAAACTGGTTATTTTAACTTTCATGGACCATACAGTCTGAAATAAAAGACAGATAAGTAAATAGCAAATAGGTGTATAATATTTAAATTACGACAAATGCTTTGAAGGTATATTGTCACCCTGCTTATTTAACTTATATGCAGAGTACATCATGAGAAATGCTGGACTGCATGAAACACAAGCTGGAATCAAGATTGCTGGGAGAAATATCAATAACCTCAGATATGCAGATGACACCACCCTTATGGCAGAAAGAAAAGAACTAAAGAGCCTCTTGATGAAAGTGAAAGAGGAGAGTGAAAAAGTTGGCCTAAAACTCAACATTCAGAAAACTAAGAAGATGGCATCTGGTTCCATCACTTCATGGCAAATAGATGGGGAAACAATGGAAACAGTGATAGCTTTTATTTTCTTGGGCTCCCAAATCACTGCAGATAGTGACTGCAGCCATGAAATTAAGACACTTTCTCCTGGGAAGCAAAGCTATGACAAACCTAGACAGCATATTAAAAAATCCAGATACTACTTTGCCAACTAAGGCCCATCTAGTCAAAGCTATGGTTTTTCCAGTAATCATGTATGGTTATCAGAGTTGGACTATAAAGAAAGCTGAGCACTGAAGAATTGATGCTTTTGAACTGTGGTGTTGGAGAAAACTCTTGAGGGTCCTTGAACTGCAAGGAGATCCAACCAGTCCATCCTAAAGGAAATCAGTTCTGAAGATTCATTGGAAGGACTGATGCTGAAGCTGAAGCTCCAGTACTTTGGCCACCTGATGGGAAGAGCTGACTCATTGGAAAAGACCCTGCTGCTGGAAGATTAAGGTGGGAGGAGAAGGGGACGGCAGAGGATGAGATGGTTGGACGGCATCACCAACTCAATGGACATGAATTTGAGTAAACTGCAGGAGTTGATGATGGACAGGGTGGCCTGGTGTGCTGCAGTCCATGGGGTTGCAGAGAGTTGGATACAACTGAGCAACTCAGCTGAACTGAACTGAGATGTAGTAAAGGTCTGCATTAGACTGGGCCTCTCTGAGGGAGAACATTAAAGCAGAGACTGGATGAGAAGAGTCTTTGGAAGAGTGTGGAGGAAACGTTTTCCAGACAGCAAAGGTGAAGTGGGTAAGCTAGGGTTTGCACAAATGTGCTTCTGCTCATTGAGCCATGCACCCTGGGACTGGGCTGTGTCTGACCAGAGGGAGGGGTGTGCAGGTTACAGAACGAGGAGCAGACGGTGCTGGAGAAGGCCCTGGCTAGGAAAAAAAAAAAAACAACAGCACATGTTTGCAGTTGGGAGAACAGTTGTCCCTTTAAAGTAAAATAAATACCTGGGAGGGTAGAGTTGGGGCACAGATTACTCTGCTCATATCGTAGTAATGAAGTCCAGTAATGCTGAGGAAGGCAGTTTGTGGAGACCAGGGTGGCAAGGATACACCAAGGAAGATCTCTACTTGGAAGACCCAATGAGACATGTCATCTGGCTTCTGGGTAGATCAGTGCCCTGGGAAGCAAACCTGTGGTGATGCAAAGAATCGAAGGAACAGCACCAGCCTCAGATGGAAGGATCCTGGCAGATACTGGTCTCCAGCTCCATGGGAAAGAGGAAGGAAATCGAGGGGAAGCGTACAAAGCTAAGGAACAGAGCAGAAACCCAGTCACCAGAACTGGGATCAGAAGAGAAGTAGGACAAAGCTTTCTGGTCTTGGTGGTATTGGTTTCTGGGCCTTTGAAATTTTTTCATATGGAAATTCAAGGAGGACAAAGCTTGGTTTGCACAAAGGAATTAAGCTCCTTCAGATTGGAAGATTAGACGGACAATGGAGAGGTGGTGATTCAGCCAGGTCACAGCGTAATCTTCCCATCTGGCGCTTTAAACAAAGCAGAATGTGAATTCAGCTTGCCGCGACTCAGTCTGGGTGTACCGGCGGCAACTGTTAGTCACTTGTGCATTTTTCTCTTGATTGCATCAGACATTCCTTATCCACCACCTCAGGTCCTCTCTGCCACGCCTGTCCCTGGGGCTCTCTGCCATTTGTTTTCCCAGCTGCTATGGCAACTACGCTCTTGTGGGTACAGCCCAACCATGCCCTGCTTCCCGCCCCAGCTGAACATTGATTGACTGCCTCTCTGGACTTTCCTTGTAGCCTCTAAGCTGTGAGATGTGGTGGAATCTGACCTAGTGTCAGGCTGTGTGCAGTATGAAAGTGTGGGAGAGTCAATGTTCTGTGAAGGAAACTTGGGTCAAGGTGAGATGCAAGCTAGCTGAGGAATTCTTCTTTCTACTGAGACACAGTGATCTACGGGTCTCAGAAGATGATTGCATGAGATGGAGCAAAACAGCTGTCCTTGTTTCTAAGCTGCAGCCAACTCGGTGACCTTCCTTCCTCGCTGCATCCCTCTTTGTCTCAAGTCTACTTCCTGACATCGCAGCTTTAATGAAGTAGTAGTATATAAGCTTTTGCTTCAGGCTCTGCCAAGATAAAATTAGTTCTAGAACTGTGCCAGGGTTAGTAGCTTATAGGTTAGTACCTGCACAACCCAATATTAGCCAACAGCTACATGTGGCTATAGACCACTCAAAATGTGATAGGTCCTAATTAAGATATTGTGTAAGTATAAGATACATGGGGTTCCTTGGTGGCTCAGATGGTAATGCAGGAGACACAGGTTTGATCCCTGGATCAGGAAGATCCCCTGGAGAAGAGAATGGCACCCACTCCTGTATTCTTGCCTGGAGAATTCTGTGGACAGAGAAGCCTGGAGGGCTATGGTTCATGGGGTCACAAAGAGTTGGACACTATTGAGTGGCTAACACACACACACACACACACACACACACACACACACACACGTACAAGATACATCTTTACATCTTGGAGGTGGTACCAAGATGTCAGAGTAAGACTATGAGCTCGCCTCTTCCTATGGGTACACCAACATTAAAACTGTTTAAAACCAATTATTGATGAGAAGGACCCAAGGAATAGGAAGCAAGATTTTCCACAACTAAAGATATAAAGAAGGAAACACACACAGAAGGGTGGGAAGAGTGGGCCCATGGTGCAGTCAAGCCCCGCCCCCCAAGAAGACACCCACGTGGGAGGGTAATTGCAGCTGCAGAGCTTCTCCGCAGACCCCCCAGCCTGGGCGTGCTGCATGGGAGAGAGGAGCCCCCGGGCAGCCGGCCCTGCAGGCCTGCGGAGCTTGTGTGCCGGAGCCGGTGGAAACAGAGACCCTGCTCTTAAAGGGCTCATGCACGTCTCACGCTCTCCGAGTCCCAGCTCAGGGGCAGGAATCCGAAAGGTGCCTGGGTCAGGCTCGTCTGCTGGACGCCCTCTTGGGACAGAATTTTGGTGGTGTCTCTTTTGGGGAGCTCATTCCGTTACGAGGACACTTGTGTTGCCAAGTGCCATTTAGGCGCCTTTCCTCCAGCCTACTGGCGTGGGGCTTACCTGTCTATCGGAGGTCTGCACCCGTCCGGGGCCCCCCGGGCCACACGCCAGCTGTGAGGGGGCCCGGCCCCGTCCACCGCTGGGCAAGCAGCCCCTGGATGAAACAGGACCTGGCGGCCAACCCGGGGGCGGGCAGATGAGCCCTCCAGTCTTCTCACGGCGGCTGGCCTGTCACAGCGGAGGAGCCCACACAGCCTCGCACATGGAGAGTGCTTACTGTCTCCATAGGACGTCTCCTCCATCGGCCTCTTCTGCAAGGTCAGGAAACACAACCGAGATGCCTACTGAAAGCGAAAATCACTCAGTCGTGTCTGACTCTTTGTGACCCCATGGACTGTGTCCATGGAATTCTCCAGGCCAGAGTATTGGAGTGGGTCGCCTTTCCCTTCTCCAGGGGATCTTCCCAACCCAGGGATCAAACCCAGGTCTCCCACATTGCAGGCAGATTCTTTACTGTCTGAGCCACCAGAGAAGCCCAAGGATACTGGAGTGGGTAGCCTATTCCTTCTCCAGAGGATGTTCCTGACTCAGGAGCCAAAACAGGGTCTCCTGCATTGCAGGTGGATTCTTTACCAGCTGAGCTACCAGGGAAGCTCAAAGATCCCTACTACATGGAAATAAATACAGGGGGACAAGGCAAACATGGAGTGATAGAGTAATACCTTGCAAATGAAAGAACAAGACAAAACTTCAGAAAAAGAACTAAACAGAGTGGAGATAAGCAAGTGACTTGATAAAGAGTTCAAGGTGATGATTGTAAGGATGCTCAGTGAACTTCAGAAGAGAAGAATGGATGAACACAGTAATGACTTTAACAAAGAGGCAGAAAATATAGAGAAGAGCCATACCAAGTGGAGGGATATAATAACTGAAATGAAAAGTGCACTAGGAGGGGCCAGCAGTAGGTTACATGACACAGGAGAACGGCTCAGCGGCTGGGAGACTCAGCAGCAGGGATCACCCTCGTACAACAGAAAAGAAAATTTAACGAGGACAGTTTAAGATATCCTTGGGGCCACATCAAATGCATTAGCATTGGTTATATAGCAGTGCCAGTAGGGGAAAATAGAGACACTGGGGCAGAGGACTCAATTTGAAGACTATAGCTGAAAACTACCCGAACCTGGAAAAGGAAACCGACATCCAGATCCAGGAAACACATCAGTCCCAGAGACGGTAAACACGGTGAGCTTCAAACAAGACCCATTCTGATTAAAATGGTAAGTTAGAAAAAACAAACAAACAAACAAACAAAAAAATAAAATGGTAAGTTAGATACAGGGAGACTGTTAGAAGCATCAGAGAAAAGCAATGGTTATGCACAAGGGAACTCCCGTAAGTTGATCAGGTGAATTTTCAGCAGAATTTTGCAGGTAGAAAGGAGTGACATTTTATATTCAGTGTGATGAGAGGAAATACATAATACTATGTATTAAAAACCCTAAAGATGCCACCAAAAAAAATTCAAAACTAATAAATGAATTCAGTAAACTTGCAGGATACAAAGTTAATAAATTTGTTTCATTTCTATAATAACAACAAACTGTCTGAAAAATAAATTTAGATAATGATCCCATTTAAAATTGCATCAAAAAGAATAAAACACCTAGGAGTAAATCTGACCCAGGAGGCAGAATACTTACATTTGGAAAAGTACCAACATAAGACATTAATTAATGAGATTAAGGATGACATAAATAGATGGAAAGGTATACCATAGCCATTGATAAGAAGAGTTAATATTTTACAAATGATCATACTACCCAAGGCAAACTAAATTCAGTGAAATGCCTAACAAAATACCAAATGCATTTTTTCATAGAACTAGAAGAATGATTCTAAACTTTGTATGGAAACACTAAAGACTCAGAACAGCCAAAATGATCTTGAGAGAGAAAAACATCTATAGGTATCATACTTCCTGATTTCAAACTATACTAATCCTAATTTGAAAATATATGTGCCTTCCAATGATCATGGAAGTTCTAGTTACAATTGCCAGGGTATGGAAGCAATCCACGTCCATTAACAGATGAGTGGATAAAGAAGACGTGACGTATACACTCATACACCCGCATACACACAGTGGAGTATTACTCAGCCACTAAAAATAACATCTTGTCATTGGTGGCCCCACAGATGTATCTAGAGGGTATTATGCTAAGTAAAATATGTCAGAGAAAGACAAATACTGCCTGATTTCACCTATATGTGAAGTCTAAAAGCAAATAAAGCACAATGAAAACAGATCATAGACATAGATAACAAATTGGTCACTGCCAGAAGGGTCGGGGTTGAGAGGGTGGGAGGATTAAGTGATGGGAATTGAGAGGCGTATACAAATAACTTACAGTGTGTAACATACAGAGTAAGGAATATGCTCGATAACACTGTAATAACTCTGCATGTGAGTAGATGGTTAATAGAGAGTGTGATTGTTTCAGAATTCTGATCTGTGTGGGTGTACTGAGTTGTTTCCGACCCTCTGTGATGCTGTGGACTGTAGCCCACCGGGCTCCTCTGTCTGTGGGATTCTCCAGACAAGAGTACTGGAGTGGCTTGCCATTTCCTTCTCCAGGGGCTCTTCCCAATCCTGGGATCAAACTGGAGTCTCGAATGTCTTCTGCCTTGGCAGGCAGAGTCTTTACCACTGAGACGCCTGGGAAGCCCATTTCATAATTTTTGCAAATATCAAATCATTGTGTGGTACCCCTGCACTATCATAGTGTTGAATGTGACCTATATTTCAATAAAAATACATAATCATATTTTGGACACATGAAAAAAGGATTAAAAATATTTTGTCAATAACTGCTTATGTTTATTACATAAAATGGTAATATTTTGGATATATTGAGCTAAATTAAAATACTGTTAACATTTATTTCATCTGGTTCTTTTAACATTTTTTATTATAGCTATAGTATTTCCATAGGACAGCCCTTGCATAAAATTTGTGGAATTTACCGCTTTCCCCATTGAAAAGTTCTCGGGATTTGTTTTCTACAACTTCTTCAAGATTAGTGGTCAGCAGTGCTTTCCCTGGGAGCTCAGATGGTAAAGCGTCTCCTGCAATGCAGGAGACCTGGGTTCGATCCCTGGGTTGGGAAGATCCCCTGGAGAAGGAAATGGCAACCCACTCCAGTATTCTTGCCTGGAAAATTCCATAGATGGAGGAGCCTGGTAGGCTACATACAGTCCACGGGATTGCAAAGAGTCGGACATGACTGAGCAACTTCACTGGTTCACTGGTTCACAAGTGATAACTCCAAACCAAGGGAGCGTTTTCATAGGGGTCGGAAGCAGCGGTGGCTTGTGCAGCTTGTCTGTGTGGATACTGAAATGACCCTGTCTTTGTTAATGCCCGTCATGCAGCGTGTCGGGTTCATAGCATGGACGGTACCTGACGGGCTCCTACGTGCCTTACTGGGCACATTGGATTAAGTGCAGCAGATGTGGAGAAAGCTAACAGCCTTACCAGCGCTAATCTTCTGTATATTTTATTACATGCATTTTTCCAAGCTATAATTGAATATCATGAGCGTGGTGCCTAAGGATTAACGTTTGTGCTTTTTTTTTTGGTGTTCACTGCTATTATCAATTATATGTTGTGCTTTGTCAGGCTAAATTAAATTTGTTGCAGGATTTGGCCCCAATCCTTCTCTTGGAATTTCCTGTGGCTTTCTTGCCCAAGGTATTTCTCACCAAACTGTCTTATTAAGCTCTCCAGCACATGCCACTGGGGGTGCACTGCTCACTGTCCAGGTCAAGGAGCTGTGGGTGCTACTCTGTTCTATAAAAAGATGAGGTTCTGGCTTCGAGTCACATTCCTTTCGTGGGAATTTGGTTCTGGCGGGATTGAAATACTGTTAAGGAATAGTTTGGTAAGAAGCGGCTTGAGGGACAAGAGCGGAGTGAGTTTGTGTTTAAAAGGAATGTGACTTGGGAATGCGGGTGGAGCAGAGGATAAGGATCCAGCTTCCAGCAGGGAACTGAGGGAATGGATGTTAAAGACTCAACAGGAGCGATGGTTTTATACCAGCAAACCGTGATTATTTGTCACAGTTCCACCCTATTTAAACAGAAGACTTCAGTTTCAGCTGCAGATCAACATGGCTGTAGAATATGTTACTTAATGTTTTCGGTCGTCAACTTATTGTTGAAGAAAATCCAGAAAACTCACCATCCAGGAGTTTGAAATCTTGAGGACTATTTATAACCAAGCTCGATTCTAAAGCTGATCCCCAGTATTGTCCCAACAGACACAATGTTTAGTTGACCCCTGAGCCAGATTCAGAAGTGAGTTCACACGCCATGGATTTATTAATTTTCCATCTTTTCTAGCTTTGAAATTTTGTCTATTTTCTTCTCGAATAAAAAAAAGTGTGAACTCAATGCAGAGAAACAATTCTATCGAAAGTTTTATTTTGGTAAGTGAGAAATTAACCAAAAGTTCACTGAGGATGTGCTTGCGGGGACCTCCCTGGTGGTCCAGGAGCTAAGACGCCAAGCTCCCAGTGCCGGGGCCTGGGTTTGATCCCCAGTCAGGGACCTAGATCCCACATGCTGCAACCAAGACCCCATGCAGGGAAATAAATAAAGATTTTTTAAAAGACATGCTTCATTTCTGAATGGTTACATTAGGATTAACTTTATTCAAAAGCACAAGTAAGCAGAGAGCCGGGACAATCAGAATAAATCAGATGTTTGGAAATAAAGTCCCTAGAGTTATGGGCAGAACAGCAAGAGAAGAATAAATGTCGAGTCCCATTTTTGTCCCATGTGAATCTTTATGCTAGAGAAGTTCACTCGCAAAGTTGATTTAAGCCCATTCAGCGACCAGTGGAACCGAGACGGCACTTCAAGGGCGGTGACAGCCCCCCGCGGGATCCAGTCAAGTCCAGTCTGGTTTTGTTTTGTAAAAGAAAATCTTTTAAGAATTACGGTTAACAACTTTCTCTGCTCATAAAACTAAGATTATTCTGTTTATGACCCAGAGAGGTAGGTTATCACAGGCAGAAAATGTGAAAGAAAATGAATTATAGCTTGGATTTGTTTCTTTATCAACCACCTGAAAGTACAGAACTGATGGCCAAGATCATGGCAGTTGCTTTTGAGAAAAAGAATTAGAGGGTGGTATTCACGCTAAGCTTAGAGTACAGTTCTTGGCCAACTTGGCGTCAGGAAGCGAGGGGAAGGTCCAGGCCTCGGTGTGTGGCCAGCCAGGGCTGAGGGTATTTCATCATTGCTGTCCTCTAGCCTCCAGATAGCCCCCCCATAGTAGGCCCTTGTAAATGCCTGTAGGGGTGACGGAGGCTGGGAGCGAGCTGCCGGGGAGCATCGCAGGCCGCGCAGCAGAAGTGCCAGAGGTGTGACGGGTGTGAGCAGGAGCGGGCAGGAGACGCTCAGGGGCCGCGGAGATGGGGAGAAGCTGAGCCTTCTGGGCCCTCCTGGACCTTCAGAGCCGCACGCGTGCTTCCCTGGGAGGCTCCCTGGAGACGCTGCACGGGAGGGACAGCTTGAGAGGAGGCACGTCAGAGCCGCGCAGGTAAGGAAAGCTTTCGGCCGTGGCTGTGTTCATGGGGAGCAGAGAACACATTCTAGGACCACAGCAGGAACCTGGGCAGAGTGAAATAAACACAAATCCACCGATAACACTGAACAAACGCTAAGTTCGTCTATGAGGAAAACCGTTGAGTACTGAGCCTTCAGAAGGGGATGACTAAGATCATAAGGGCATTTGCAGTATTTATTCTAATGTTTCTCAGTTTTAGACATAAAATGACGTTTGGACCATCACGTTTAGGGTAAAACACCGACGAGGAAGGTGGCTTGAAGGGTGAGGGGAGCAGACTGAGCTTCTCTGGGGCCGGGTCTTTGGATGAAGGCTTTGCAGCTAAGGTCCCCTCTGGTCCGCATGGCGTATTACTCACAGGGCCTCATAGAGAAAATGCCAGAAAGCCTCTTTTCCCTTATAATAACTCTAGAAGTAATAGGCACGTACATGGCTTACTATGTTTCAAATACCAAAGAATTTCTCTTCCATCCTTGCTGCGTTTCCTAATCTCATTTTCCCTTGGCCTCGGTCTCCAGGCGTCTCCCCCGGCACGGGGAGCGGGGCACCGTCCTCACCTGCGGGCTGCGCGCCTGTCCACATGGGAAACCGAAGGCCCGTCTCTGCGCCTTGCCGCGTCTTTCCAAGCAGCTCCCTGGAGCCGCCTCCGGGTGGAGGAGGCGCAGCCTTCTGTCCGTCCTGCGTGCGGGCGGCGGGAGCGCACTCTCCTCAGGAGGGCTTGCGGTCTGAGCCGCCGAGCCCCAGCCCGGCGGGGCGCCTCGTCTCCCGCTGCGTGCGCTCCCCTTGACCCCGCGCAGCTCCCTTAACCGCCCCTGCGCCTCTGAAAAGCATCCCTCTGTCAAACTAGCCTTATTAGGTTCTTTCAGTGGGTCCTCTGCTTTCTGTTGACCATGACAAACATGACCGCGTTTTCCCCTTAGACTGTCCCCAGGTCTTCGATGTCATCAAGCACACACTTACCCACAGGTGCACGACTGAGTCAGAGGACCGTCAGACAAAACCCAAACTGAGAGGCCTTCCACGCGAAAGAACCAGACTGTCCTCCCCCAGGTCACGAAAGACAGAAGACCAAGGGACGCTCCCAGATTAAAGGAGCTCAAAAGACCTGGCAAGTGAATGCCATGCCCACTCCTGGAGCAAAAAGAAAAAGAAAATCTTCATTCATCTTTATTTTGTAATATTAATTTTATTGAGGTGTAGTTAACTTACAAGAGTTTATTAGTTTCAGCTATATAGTAAAATGACTCATATATCTGTATAGTATATATATATTCTTTTCCATCATAGCTTATCATAGGGCACCACCACACTGAATGTATAATTCTTGGTGCGGCACAGTGGAAGCTTGCTGCTGTCCATTCTGAATGTAAGAGACTGCATCTGCTAACCTCTGACTCCCAACCTCTCCCTCCCCCACCTGGCTCCCCTTCGCAACCAGGAGCCGGTTTCCTACGTCGGTGGGTCTGCTTCTGCTCCACGGATAGGTTCATGTTAGATCCCACATGTAGGGACACCATCCAGTATTTGTCTATCTCTGTCTGACTCACCTCACGTAGTATAGCCATCTCCAGATCCATCCACGTTGCTGCAAATGGCATTATTTCATTCTTTTTTAATGACTGAGTAATATGGTGAGTACTTCATGAGAAATGCTGGGCTGGAAGAAGCACAAGCTGGAATCAAGATTGTCGGGAGAAATATCAATAACCTCAGACATGCAGATGACACCACCCTTATGGCAGAAAGTGAAGAGGAGCTAAAAAGCCTCTTGATGAAAGTGAAAGAGGAGAGTGAAAAAGTTGGCTTAAAACTCAACATTCAGAAAACGAAGACCATGTCATCTGGTCCCATCACTTCATGGGAAATAGATGGGGAAACTGTGGAAACACTGTCAGACATTATATTTTTGGGCTCCCAAATCACTGCAGATGGTGACTGCAGCCATGAAATTAAAAGACGCTTGCTCCTTGGAAGGAAAGTTATGACCAACCTAGATAGCATATTGAAAAGCAGAGACATTACTCTGCTGACTAAGGTCCGTCTGGTCAAGGCTATGGTTTTTCCTGTGGTCATGTATGGATGTGAGAGTTGGACTGTGAAGAAAGCTGAGCCCCGAAGAATGGATGCGTTTGAACTGTGGTGCTGGAGAAGACTCTTGAGAGTCCCTTGGACTGTGAGGAGATCCAACCAGTCCATTCTGAAGGAGATCAGCCCTGGGATTTCTTTGGAAGGAATGATGCTAACGCTGAAGCTCCAGTACTTTGGCCACCTCATGTGAAGAGCTGACTCACTGGAAAAGATTCTGATGCTGGGAGGGATTGGGGGCAGGAGGAGAAGGGGACGACCGAGGATGCGATGGCTGGATGGCATCACGGACTCAATGGACGTGAGTGTGAGTGAGCTCCAGGAGTTGGTGATGGACAGGGAGGCCTGGCGTGCTGCGTTCATGGGGTCGCCAAGGGTCGGACACGTCGGAGCGACTGAGCTGAGCTGAGCCTTCTGTGCACACTCGCGCGGCAGTGTTTCTTCGCGCAGTCGTCTGTCATTGGCACCTAGGCCGCTTCCGCGCTTCGCCTAGTGTGACGGTGCTGCTAGGAACACTGGGGTGCACGTATCCTTTTGATCTATGGTTTTCTCTAAATATATATCCGGGGTGGAATTGCTGGATCATACGGTACTTCTAGTTTTCTGAGGAGCCTCCAGACTGTTTTCTGTCGCGGCTGCACCAGTTTGCGTTCCCACCAGCAGTGTAGGAGGGTTCCTTTTGCTCTGCGTCCTTTCCAGCCTTTGTTATTTGTAGACTTTTTTAACGATTGCCATTCTGACTGAAGTGAGGGGGTACCTCAGTGTAGTTTTGATTTGCTTAGGAAGAAATGTTTTTAAATTTTGCTGTAAATGACAGGTTCGCTTGTGTGTGTGTGTGTGTGTGTACTGTGAGAGAGAATAAAGCAATTGTAATAAAATGTTGGCATTTGGGGATTCTCAGTACAGGGTATGTGGAAATTCGTTGTACTATCTTTGCAACTTCTCTGTAAATCAAAGTTACTTCAGAGTGAAACGAGCGTACAGTGTACATGACTGCTGTCTTACTGCCGGCTATTTATTCAGGTTGCCTCGTGTTTTTCTCCATTGCAAACCGCCCTGCAGCGAGAAACCTCCTACGTACACATCTTTCTGTACTTGTGCCAGTATTTGTAGAATGGAATGGAAGAAGGAGAGCTGTTGAATCAAAGGTCAAACACGTTTTGAATTTTGGTAGATTTTGCCGCGTCGCCGAAGACTTGCTGTAAATGCCTACAATCTGCTTTATATTGCTGCAAAAATATGAGAAAAATATTTAAACAGATGGTAACCTGTACAGATGAAGTCTTCCAAACTGATGGAATTTAAGTCACTAGAGTTTAGGAATTTAGCCAAATCTAGGTTATTATCATACATGTTAACTGGTTTTTCTGCCCTTTATCACCAACATTTTCAATGTCCTGTGGATTTCCTTTAGCCTGGGGTTTGTGACCCCTTTTCTTGTGGCCTGCTTCTCTGAATTCCATTTGATCAAAAATGCTAGTTAATTTTACTCAGGAGGGCAAAAAAGTTAACACACTAAAAATATTTTTAAAAAACAGAAAAAAAGTTAAAACATTACTTTAGAAACAAATTGTACCTGACTTTTTGTATCAAGAATGACATTGCTGTCTTCCAAGAACATATATAGCCAAGGGTTGATTGACAGTTAAAATCCCTTGCAAGATCATCAAGAAATCTAATACTGAGGTTGCGTTTGGAGCTGTGACAGAATCACTGCGCAGTTTAAAGAATGCATTTACTCATTGGCTCTTTGGCTGTAATCACATGTTCTAGCTGGAAAGTAAGCGAGAGGCCCTTGGGTCCACTGACTTCCTTTGTAGAAGTGTAGACTGATTTGCAGAGCTCGATACTTGAGCTGGAATCACAGTGCTGATGACGCAGCGCAGTGGCTAAGCGCCGGTCTCCTTTTTCATTTTTCTTTTTGACCATGCTCCGCAGGATGTTGGATCTGAGTTCCCCGACCAGGGATTGAACCCCCACCCTCCACACTGAAAGCACAGAGTCTTAACCACTGAACACCAGGGAAGTCCTGTGGTTTTTCTGACTGTTTAAAGTGTTCTTTTCCTGCTTTATACCTGTACTATCTTAAATATCCTCTCTCCAACAAGAATGCTTGATTGGGCTGCCATTTTCTTCTCCAGGGGATCTTCCTGACCCAGGGATTGAACCCGAGTCTCCTGCATTGGTAGGCGGACTCTTTACCACTTAGCCACCAGGGCAGCCTCATAAATGACTCATACAAAGCCCCTAACCAGGAAATATTGCTGGGAAACTGGGTATTTCTCTTTGTATTGCTGGAAACTGCACCAGAAATATATAATGTGTCCTCAAAAAGTTTTGCCCAAATGGTAATTCTAGCGTGCTTCATATACACAAGGTCAAATGTTTCTTTATTTAGAAATGACTAGATTTTCCTAGGTGATTAGTGTAGCTGAAACGGGTGATTTTGTTTCTAATTTTCTTGACAGTGGCATAATTCAAACTAAGATAATGTCATTTAGCTTTTATAATGGAAATAAACATTTCTTTGAGTGTTTATGCCATAATGACGAAAGATAACCTGTTATACAAGTATCAACACTGACCCATCTTATCCCTGCCAGATGATCCACTTTGGCTCTGGAAGTGTGTTTTTGTATTCAGTTGTCTGTCGGTGTGTGTAACACTCTGGAAGCTCAGAAAGTCTCATATATAATGATAAAGCTTGAATGCCGCTGTTAATGGATTCTGTTTGTACCTGCTTCCTTACTCTGGTGGGGTTACTTGCAGAGCATATTGGGATTTGAACAACTTTCCTGGGTGCGGTGGGAGAAGATTTTGTAGTGAGGGGTGTGTATCAGTTGCTGGCTCCTGTCTGTCTCTTTGTGACCCCGTGGACTGTGGCCCACCAGGCTTCTCTGCCCATGGGATTTCCCAGGCAAGAACACTGGAGTGAGCGGCCATTTCCTTCTCCAGCGCATCTCCTGACCGAGGGATCGAACCCAGGTCTCCTGCGTTGTAGGTAGAGGCTTTACCATCTGAGCCACCAGGGTAACCACGGGCGTGGCGGGAGGGGTAACTTGGCCATGGGTCTGATCACTGAGAGTAAGAGAATGGCCAGTGAGGGAAAAGGCAAGTCTCTATCCCAGAGAACCCCGGGGTCTGACCCTGATTTGGACCGCTGTGATCGTCTAAGGTGACCCACCTGGTTCGTGGGTGGCGGTAACAGGAGTTTCTGTCAATGGTGATACCATTAATTGGGTGGCTCCCAGTCTTCAGCTAGTATTTTTAGGCTAAAAAGGATTGATAATCACTGACACAATGTTCTCTATTTAACATAAAATGCCTAGAACTAAGACAACACTGTAAATCAACTGTATCCCAATATAAAATAAAAATTAAACATAAATTAAAAGAGGATTTGCATGTGTTTGACAAAAGAAGCACAAACTGGCAAAAGATCCAATGCTAAAAAAAAATTTTTTTTAAAAGACACAAATATTTGTTATATCCACTTAACATCCATTGATAAAATACACAGGGACTTTATAAAAATCAGAATGCCCTAACTATAAAATAAAAAAGAAATAAAAAGTGAACGGATAAAATTTATTTTAACATAGAATGCTTGTGTACAAACCCCGGGAACAGTGCTCCCCAAACTTACCTGCATGCACATCTCCTGGGATCTTGTGAAAAAGTAGATTCCGGTTCATCAGGCGGTAGGTGTATTTTGCTCTGTGCTCAGTCGTGTCTGACTCTTCGCAACCCTATGGACTGTAGCCCGCCAGCCTCCTCCGTCCATGGACTTCCAGGCAAGAATACTGGAGTGGGTGGCCATTTCCTACTCCAGGGGATCTTCCTGACCCAGGGGTCGAACCAGCATCTCCTGTGTCTCCTGCCTTGGCAGGAGGATTCTTTACCATCGTGCCTGAGAATTCGAGTTTCTGGTAACTTCATGATTATGTTGGTGCTGCTGGCACCTGGCGTACACTTGGAGTAGCTTGGCCCTGAAAGGTATAACCCAAAAGAACTTATATCCACAAATGCAGCCCGACACAGGCGTCTTGAATCGGCAGTTGAATTATCAGGAGAGGCATTGCCTTTGAATGTGATTCTCGGGTAATTTATAAACGAATCTCGCTGAAAAACCTGTTTGACTTCCCTTGATTTGCACAGCTAGTTGCATTCTTGCCCAAATGCTTTGCGCTCATGTGTGAAACACAGCTGGGTTTCGGACTCGGACAATGATGGATGTATTTTTCACCTCCAGAAATGCCTGGTGGGATGCTTGGCATTTGCATGCAGGGCCCCTCTTTGTATGCAAGGTTATGCCACGGATGGCAGAACGTTATTATCCTTGACTCCTGCCTGCTATCAATAGCACATCCAAGCCGTGAGAAACCCAAATCACTCCCACAGATTTCCCAATCCCTGTGGGGCACAGAATGGGATTGCCAAAGATGTGAATCGAGGCAGAGTGCTGAGCTCAGTCTGCTAATTAGTAACTACGGCAGAAACCCATTGTGAGGTTGGCCAAACACATCAAGGGCTAGTGGCCACGGCTGCTCGGAGACAGGTAAGCTGGGCTCCTTGTGACGTGTTGGTCCATTTGCTTATGACATTAGTACTATTTGGACACCGTTGGAGAAGGAGTGGGCTGGAACAGGACAGGCCTCTCAGTGTGGAAGCATCTGCTGCTCGGGGGTCTTGTTAACATGCAGGTACTGGTGCGGCAGGTCTAGAGAGGGACCGGAGATCCTGTATTTCCAGTAAACTCTTAGGTGAGGCCAAGGCTGGCCGCTGGGGCCATGTTTGCTCCACTCGCTCTGAACAGCGAAGCTGTGGCACCTAGCTTGGTGAACTGGGGCTGTAGGTTGAAAAGAGTGCCCAGAACTGAGATGCCTTGAGGGCAGCCAGAGTGGACAACCATCATCCCGTGTTTCTATCCCCTCCGGAAACATTCCTTTTTTCTCACTCCTTGTTACTTCTCAAAGCAGTGCCAACTAGCAGAGGACAGAGAGCCAGCTGGTTTGCAAAGGTCTCCTAGTTCCTCTCTGGAATGTGGAAGCGGCAGGTGACACTTCGTTTAAAGGTCATCTTTAGGTCTAAAAATACAGAATAAAGGGTACAGAGGTTCTGTTTATGTCATCCAAGGATTTAATTAGATGTAAATGTCATACTGTTAACGGATACTTAAAAGCCAGATTTCCTGAAGATACCGTCCAAATCAAACAATTACTGACGACTGAGAATGTTCTCTGAAAATCTGTTAAGGGAAAGTGGTTATTTGGTTCCAGAGTCAGGAAGATGGATTACAGCACGCATGCTCTAAGTCTCTCCTCCTGTGCTCAGGATGCGGCCAGCAGGTTAAACCAGGCGCAAACTTTAAGGAGGCACCCATTCTCTGGGTCGTGCAAGGGCCTCCTTAGCTCTTGCCTTGGATGCCTGACTTGCTCACCCTAACTCTGATTCTGCCAGTGCCCATGACAGACACTGCAAAGAGATGATGCTGCTGTTGAGAAATGCATGGTGAGTTTGTCAGTTACATCCTGCATACATGGATGAATCCATGTGTCTTTGGTTAATTACCTATTGTCTGGAATACTGTCCTTATTCATATGTTTTGTGGTCACCACAATAAACCCCATATAAAGCCATGCTGGAGGATATAAAGATGGAAAAAAAAATCTCAACAATTCTTTAAAGAAATTTCTCCTTCTCTGTGTCTAACACTTTTCCTTGGGCTTCTTACATATAGAATACCATTTTACCATAGAATTTCATAGCTTATATATTTGTTATTTTGAAGGTTAACCTAGGGCGAGAATCTCCAGGTTGAGTGAATAGAAATGGGCAAAACAAACCCCAAATAGAGCATCAACTCTAAACCACAGGTCACACCCCTGCCCCCACACAACACGTCGTCATGAGTGAATTATGAGAAACGTGCCATTTTTGAAAGAGAATGAGATCCCAAAGGCCAAAACCAACACTTGAAATCCTTTTCTTGGAAAAGGGCTTTTATAATAGCTGATTTTCAATTGCTTTGTTTTAGATCTGCGTTAGAACCTCTATGAGTGAAGTGTGGACGTTAAACTCACAAGGTGGCAAATGAACTGCTGGTGTCCAGGCAGGATTGAGAACAAGAGCTCCCGGATGTGTCTAGTTTTAGGCTGGCAGAAAATGTCCACATTGTCAGAACAAAGTTTCGCTTACTATGCTAACCTAAAGGTATATTAACAGTGAAAGTCTTTTTCATTTAATTTATGGAAAAATGACCTTATAATAGCAATAACAAAAATAGAACCAACAAATTCCATAACCCTGATAAATGACTTACTTGTTTTCATTTTCCCTCTTTGCAGCTGGTCTGTCCTCAGGTTTCAGAGGCTTGTGACCTTGGCAGTGACACAGGGTCCCCTGCTCAGAAGAGCCCCACAAATTCCATAGCTGGTCATGCTTTATCTGTGTATGATTCTGCATGAAATTTTACATAGCTCTGAGTCCAGGGCTGATTGGAAGCTGTGCTCTGTTTTTACTTGAGAATATCTGATAGGTGTTTTTCATGCCATTTTATGCTGTCATACCGTCTTCGAGACTATTAGTTTTTATGGTTATATAATACCAGATTATATTTAGAATTAAGCTCACATTCCCTCACCTTAATTTTACCCATATTAGATTGCTTCTTGATTTTCATTAATATGTAATTCTGTACCAGTGAGAATCTCTGTGTATTCAGCTTTATCCTTTGAAAATTTTACTCAGGACACTTTGTTTGGATAGGGACCCCTGGGCTGGGCTGATTACACTTCTCAGCTTGCCTAGGACAGAGTTGGCTTATGCCTGATGTATTCATTCACTGCACCCTCTTTTGATCTGAGAAGTGCTCCCATGGGGGCTATAAATTTCATGCTTTTCTTGGCTGTGGCTGGTATTACGCCTACTGAGCGCTTTTAGAAGGGAGAACTGATAAAATCAAATGGTAGTAATAAAATGTTTTATATAACATTGAGCATAACCACTGTGGAAAATAAAATAAGGGGAAAAGAAAAGCTTCTTGGGCTTCCCTGATGACTCAGTGGGAGAGAATCCATGTGCCGATGCAGAAGACACAAGTTCAGTGCCTGGTCCGGGAAGATCCCCCATGTCCCAGAGCTGCTGAGCCCATCCGTGCACCACAACTGCCGGGTCAGGGCTCTGCAGCCCGGGGGCTGAGACCGTGCACAGCAGCTACTGAAGCCCCTGTACCCTAGAGACTGTGTCCGCAGTGCAAGAAGCCCCTGCAGAGAAGCCGGCCACAGCTAGAGCAAGCCCGCTCAACCCAACTAGAGAAAGCCCGTGCACAGCAGCAAAGCGCTCAGCCGAAAGCAAAGAGCCAGAAAATAAATAAACCCATACAAAAGAAAAGCTGATTTAGAAAAGATTATCAACATAGGTTTCAATTTTTCTACACAACCACATAACTAAGAAGAATGGGATGAATTAAATGGCAGTAATATTTGGGGGTGTTTTTAAAATTCTTAGCAGATGTGTGACTATTAGTGACCCATGGTGGTGAGAAATACCACTTAAAAATCAAGATGTTACGTTTATTTTTTAAATCCACAGATAATTTTTGTATTAAAATTTCATTAATTCTGATATGACCAATTTGAAATTGGTGATGATTTCAGGATGGACTTTAAAGTTTCTCTCTGCCATATCAAGGAAAAACAGGACTTTGCTAATTGCACTCATCTCACATGCTAGTAAAGTAATGCTCAAAATTCTCCAAGCCAGGCTTCAGCAATACGTGAACTGTGAACTCCCTGATGTTCAAGCTGGTTTTAGAAAAGGCAGAGGAACTAGAGATCAAATTGCCAACATCCGCTGGATCATGGAAAAAGCAAGAGAGTTCCAGAAAAACATCTATTTCTGCTTTATTGACTATGCCAAAGCCTTTGACTGTGTGGATCACAATCAACTGTGGAAAATTTTGAAAGAGATGGGAATACCAGACCACCTAACCTGCCTCTTGAGAAACCTGTATGCAAATCAGGAAGCAACAGTTAGAACTGGACATGGAACAACAGACTGGTTCCAAATAGGAAAAGGAGTACGTCAAGGCTGTATATTGTCACCTTGCTTATTTAACTTATATGCAGAGTACATCATGAGAAACGCTGGGCTGGAAGAAGCACAAGCTGGAATCAAGACTGCCAGGAGAAATATCGATAACCTGTGATATGCAGATGACAGCACGTTTATGGCAGAAAGTGAAGAAGAGCTACAAAGCCTCTTGATGAAAGTGAAAGAGGAGAGTGAAAAAGTTGGCTTAAAGCTCAACATTCAGAAAATGAAGCCCATGGCATCTGGTCCCATCACCTCATGGGAAATAGATGGGGAAACAGTGTTGGACTTTGTTTTTTGGGGCTCCAAAATCACTGCAGATGGTGACTGCAGCCATGAAATTAAAAGATGCTTACTCCTTGGAAGAAAAGTTATGACCAACCTAGATAGCATATTCAAAAGCAGAGACATTACTTTGCCAACAAAGGTCT